>CM035102.1:56752550-57034492 GCA_020205505.1 Panax japonicus | reverse complement strand
TTATATTTTTCAGGTAAATAGTACCTCGTGAATAGTACTTCGGGAATAGTACTCAGTGAATAGTACCCCGACATGAAAAGTGTCCCGAATACCCGAGTGAATGATACTAGAGTAGATATTAATCAGGTGAATAGTAACCTATGAATAGTAACTTGTGAATAGTACTTCGGCACGAAAAGTACCCGAGTGAATAACACCAGAGTGAATAACACTAGAGTGAATAGTAATTGAGTGAATAGTAACCCGTGAATAGTAACTCGTAAGAGAAAAATACCAAAAAAAATGATATTTCATGACGAGTACAAAAGAAATAATATCCCAGATGAGTATAATAGAATATACGAAACTGCAAATGGATTTTCACCCGTCATGCGGTAATCTACGTAGACAGATCATTTCTATAATTTAATAAAGAATGAATACAAAAGATCATTCACCATGCATGCGGTAATCCACATAGACAAGTTATTCCAACAGAATAATAAAGAAAGGAATAACAGAAGAATTTACCATGCATGCGATAGACCGCACAGACATGTTATTCCCAACATAATAATAAAGAATGGAACCAGGTCATGCGTAATCCGCACAGACAGGATATTCCAATAGAATAATAAAGAATAGAACCAGGTCATTCGTAATCCGCACAGACAGGATATTCCAACAGAATAATAAAGAATGGAATAACAACAGAATTCACCAGGCATGCGATAGACCGCACATACAGGTTATTCCAACAGAATAATAAAGAATGGAATAACAGAAGAATTTTACCATGTATGTGGTACTTTGCATAGACAGGTTATTCCAACATAATAATAAAGAATGGAATAACAACCCTTACGGGTATTGAAAGAAAATAACTCTCTTCATGAATACGAAAGAATAATACCCCTTACCTCAAAAGAAGACTAGATACTGGAATAGTGAGGTAGCAGACTTCTCTTCTTCTTTCTCTCTATAATTTTTCTCTATAATAATTGCTCTATAGCTTTAGTGAATTAGTGAGAAATGAAGGAAGAATGAGCTTCTATTTATAAGAAAATATAGTTTTGATAATTACAGTATAATACCTTCCTCTTTTTCTTCATTTTTAATTTAGTCCTGCAAGTATCATCAAACTTGCACCATCTCCCATAATAGTAAATCATGTGACTCAATAGTTCTAGACATGTGAAAATATGAATTACAGTATAGTACCTCCATCTATACCTCTATTTTTAACTTAGTCATGCAAGTATTATCAATCTTGCACCAACTCCCCTAATAGTAAATCATGTGAATTAATAGTACACACATTTGAACACATAGTTATATTCATGTAAATCAATAGCAATTAATTGCTCATTTATCCGGTTAATTACCCGATTGGTTAATATAACCTCCAAACATCAATTGTTATCGAAATAAATGTCGATTTTCACTAACACTAATAATTTTAACACAATGGAACTATCAATTTCATCTTTAATCAACACGAACTTATTTATCATTAATATTATAATTCACAATATTTAACAACCAGGTTGTTCCCAGGAAAAAGGGGGCTTTTCGATAAGGATTTCTTCTTATTGGTGCGCAATTAGGTGACCAAACCTCTCATTGACAGAACTTCTAGACATTGTCAATATTTCAAATAATAATATGAATAACTTTGTCATCTCAATTATTGATTTAATAATATAACATATTATACAGATGATACTATGATAATAATTGAATCAATAACATGAGAGATATGATGCAACAATTACTGTAGCAATAATTGAGTGAATTCTCACGTAAGCATCAATAATCAATACTGTGTGCTACTATGCAACCACGGGTATTACTTTACTTTTACTACCGGGTAGTTCAACAGTTTTAACGGTAATACTTTCGCCGTTATTTTTATAAAAAAGATAATTTTGTCGTTTTCTTACTACGACAATACTTCCATTGTGGGGTCCACCAATAATTATTCCTTCGTACAGATATTCCCCGACAAAAATAATATTCCCCTACCAATCGAATATTATATAACAACTTGCTTACTTTGCAAAATTTATAAATATTTCCCACAACTATAACATTATATCAAATTCACACCATAATATTCAAAAAAAATATTTTGAGAAATTTAAATCTTTATTCATAAAATTTGGGGTCTCACATAGCTAGTCTTTGTTTTGGGTTTTGGCATGTCACCACTGTTTTGGGGCTCCAAATTGATGATTGGAATTTGTTGATCTTCTGTTGTTGGAGGTACATTCTGATTATCTTTTTTGCTATTATCTACTCTTGCTCGTGCCTCTTGTGAACTTCCTAGAAATATGGCTTTAAAATTGGGATTTACATTAATTCTTAACGAAAAATCCCTATTTTCTCTTTTTGTTTCTACATCTTAGACATCATTAACATCATCATTCCTTGCCCTTCACGCGCCTTCTTGAAATCCTTCATCATCTTCCTCTGCACAACATTCATCGTCAGTTGATTCCTCACATTTCACTATTGTGCTTGCTTGCATGACGTTTGTTGGTCGTTGATCAGCCATTGGGTGTGATGTTGAACTCCCTTCTGAAGCATCTTCTATGATGGGTCTGTCTATATCCAGATTTGTGCCTTGAAAAGCTTGATTTGATCACCTCGAAGCTAGATCCGGTGATGTAATACTCATGGTCAGATAAAAACTACCCATAATTTTCCCACTTCGAGTTGGGGGCATACCCTTCATGAATTTTTCTCCTCCCCAGCAGAGTTTCCAAAGAAATGTATGGAAGGAAATCGTACCTTGTTCATATTAGGGTTTTGTGTGCACTGAGGAGAGAAACCCACGAAAAATACGAAAAAATGATTGAAGAGTTAAAGATGGGAGAAGAACAGGTAGACAATTACTATAGAAACACGTGACAGAACTCTTAGGGAGAAAGAGCCATCTTGGGTGTCTCGGGTCTAGAGAGAATCCAAAAGTTCATTTTACTAGAATGGAGGGAGTATTTATATAGTTTCCTGGAAAATGATTATGTGCCCAACACATGTCATGGTCATGTGCTTGGCATGTAACCTGAAGGAAAATTCCAAAAATACCCTTAGTTTACTAAGTAATGCCCAAAATTGTCCTGTCATTCTAGCCACCAATCCATTCTCTCAACCATTTTCCAAAAACGATTTACCTCCATAAGCCTTCTACCTCATGACTCATGGAGGCATCTCTTAGAACTTGTATTTCAAGGTCTTTATTGTTTAATGCATCTTTTTCCGTTCCTCTTTCTTTATTCGAACATCATGTCATTCAATCTTATCATCAAAAACTTCGGAGGAAGTTGACACGAATTTGGGGAGGCTACGGCCTAAGGGTCGAACATTAGGGGCAAACCTGAGGGTGGCCGAGCCCTAGGGATCCAAACCCTAGGTTCATGCCTCATTTGATCCTCTGTATTTGTCTTGGTCTTTCTTGCTCAATTTCATCTTTTTCTCATTGTTCTTGGCCATGTAAAAAGCTTATCTTGTCATTGAGGATTCAAGGAAAACCATTCCTAGACCTACAAGTTTTCTTGCTACTTTTCTTGGTTTGAGCTCGTTATTCTGTCCTAGACCCATAAGTTTTTTCGCTACTTATTCGACATGACTTTTGAGAGTATGAAACAGTGTGCCTCCTAGGAAGGCAACCCCTAGGGTGACCAAACCCTAGGGTGACCAAACCCCAGGGTGCCTAGGGGAGAATCTTAGTTTTCTTGTTTCTTCTTAGTTCATTTTTCTTGTTTTATTCGTCATTGCTCGTTTCATTCATTTATTTTTTTCTTGTTCATTTATTTCTGATTTTATTGTCTTTTGTTCAATTTTTTAGATAGAATGTGAACCCTAATTTATACTTAAGCCCACAAAACCTCAAAAAATATTTGCATCTTATTTCCGCCATTTTTAACTCTCGAAAGTATAGAGAAAATTTCGGGAGGCTAGATTCTCGAAAGTTAGATAACGTGAATGTTAGCTATCAAACACTCCCCCATATATATTATAAGTTTTTCAAATTTTAGAATTTGCTATTGCGTCCACTAGGTGCCTTCTTAACTAATGTATACTACTAGATCTTTCTTGGGTTCATGTCTTAATCTATCTCTCTCTCTCTCTCTCTCTATATATATATATATATATATATATATATGAAACTGATCAGGTTCGGACTCCCGGACCTGATCAAAATCCGCACCCTATTTTTTTTTTTTTTTGTAGAACAACTAAAAAAAAAATTATGGAACTAAAATTTTTTCATAATACAGTGTTTTGGATGTGTTTTTAATACCTACACCAACCAATGTATTTACAGTCTGCCCAGACTGTACAGAAATATTTTGGTATATATAGGCATCCAAATCACGCTAAAAACATTGTATTATGTAAAAATTCCAATTCCATAATTTTTTTTTAGTTGTTTCAAAAAAAAAGCAAAAAAAAAAGTCCGAATTTTAATAGAGTCCGGGATCCCGGACTGGATCCGGACTATATATATATATATATATATATATATATATATATATATATATATATATATATATATATATATAATACCTCTAAGAGAAGGAAGAATCCAAAGATAACTAAGTCAGTATTGTTCATTTATGATAACATTATTTACATACAAATGTAAATGTAAGGGGAATAGAAACATTTTATTTATCCTAAAGGAGAAACATATCTTTCCTAACAAATACCATTGAAAAAATTGTCATAATCACACGTAGGAGCTCCCCTTCTCTCCTCCTTTCACCGTCAGCCATTTGCCAACGTACACCAAGTTTTAATGCTATCTTTGGATTGTATAAATGAATGTAATAATAAAATAAATTATTCTCATGAAATGAAAAAAATTGTGCTTTGTTGTTTCATTGGAATAGAATAAACTATTCTCATTTCTGTCAAATTTGTGAATTTTATTTCTTGAGAGAATGTATTAAATGACTCATTACATGTGGAATGGAGTGAATAATTCCAATCTCTATTTCATTTCCTTCTATTTATTTCATTTTTTCACTAATTTCATTCTTTAAATTCAAACGAGTTAACACAAGAGAGTGCTAGCAGTTGAACATTCTATGTTCTAAGTTGATGATTTGAGCATAAACTTTATAGCTCTGTTTTTCCATAAAAAGAAGTTCTATTTTCACCATAGTCAAAAGGGCATGCATTAATATTGTGAATTAGCTTTTTCACCATATAATTAAACATCAAACTCTTTCAATGGTCCTCAGAAATTCAACTTAAAATCAATTGATAACTACTATAGTAGTCAATATGATTTATACTTAGGAATATAAACTTAATTTGTTTGACTTTATAATCTGAACACTTCATATTTTGAACAAACATATATAAACTCTGGGATTTGGATTTCATGAAATCGTCTACTACTCAATATCTCATGCAAAGCCTAAAGGCCTTATTGTAAAAGTTTCCCTACGAGTTGATACCAAAATTTTAATTTGGCCTTGTAAGTGGCAAATATCTTAATTGAGTATTTTAAGTGGCCAATTTAATTCAATTGATTCCTGAGGTTGACTTGAAATCAATTGAATTTTTTTTAATAAAGCACTCTGATATAGGACAACTGGCTTTGGAGTTTGAGGAAGAGTTAGATAGGAAACGGGGAAGAAGGTCTGGTCTGAGGAAACGGCCATAATTCCCGAAGAACTGAAATTATTCCTGAATAGTTGGGTTCAATCGGCTTCGGGAGAGGTCTTCGGGTTCAGGAATCATCTTTTACGATTGATATCGTTTGTTTCTCTAGTAGATTCCAGTTTGTGTTCTAAGAATTGGTAAATTCTTTTTGTTTTCCATTTTGCGTTAATTGATATTAGAGCCAAGAATTTTTCTTTGTCAGTGGCCAACAACGATGGAGGGAGAGATAACCTTGATGACGCTGGTCGCGGGGATGCCGAATTATGGGTGGCGATTGATGAGCAATGTCAGTCGATGGCAAGGGTGGAAACCATGTTGCAACAATTGATGGAGCGAAAACTCAGACCCAACGATCCAATCAACAATAGAGACGGAGGCGAGGGATTTTCCATTGGCCGCCTTGAAGGTGAACGTTCGCATGGAGCAGCGAGACGCGAATAGTTTGAAGGCCTTAGTGATAAAGATTTCGATGAATAGGTTGCATGATACCAAAAAAACCTTTATCAAAAACAAAATCAAAACCAAAATATATATGACTATCGAATATGCGTGGATAACCATTTTCCATGGTAAGTTGCAGATTAAAGAGTTTATGGATTGGATTTCTCAGGTCGAGATAATTTTCGAGTTAACGGAGGTTGCAGTAGATCGACAAGTTAAACTGGTAGCGTACAAGTTGAGAAGCGAATATGCTATTTGGTGGGAAAAAGTTACAGCTGGACCAAAGACGACAGGGCAAAACTCCAGTTCGATCTTGGAGGGGAATGAAACAACTTATGATGAATAGATTTTTACCCCCAGATTATGAAAAATTTATTTTTTAGAGTTATCAAAATTGTGCACATGGTAATAAGACTGTGGCTGAATATACAAATGAGTGGTCTAGGCTGTCAGTGCGGAACAACTTGAATGAGACCGAGCCACAAAAATTTTCTAGGTATTTGGAGGGATTAAAACCTTCTATCCAAGACAAATTTGGACTAAAAGTCTTTCAAAAAGTGGATGAAGCGCATAACATGGCTTTGAAAACAGAATTAATGGAGAAGACATCCAATCGATTTATTTATCACAAGAAGGACATGGTCGAGACGTCTAATACAGTCGCCAACAAAAACAAATTTTTGACGAACGATGGGAAGAATCAGTCTACAACTAATATCGTTTAGTCATAAAAGGGTTCGGGACCTATTAATACTCCTAGTGGTACACGACCTACGACATCGTCTACGAAGGAAGCCCTACAAGCACCAAACCCGTATGCTAAATTAGGTGGGTTTAAGTGCTACAGGTGTGGACAACCAGGTCTTCGTTCAAACAAATGTCCATCGAGGAAACCGGACAACTTAGTGGAAGTTGGTGAGGATGAAGAGGACGACCAGTACGACGAGGAAGAAATAGATATGGGCGAATTCTGGGATGATGCAGAAATAGCCGAGGAACATGGAGAGCATGTAAACTACGTAATTCAGCGAGTCATGTGCTTAAAAAAGTTAGAAGATTCCTCATAAAGAAATAATATTTTTAAGGCATGTTGTAGTGTTCAAGGGAAGGTGTGCGACCTAATTGTAGACATAGTGTGCTGCGAGAATTTTATGTCAAAGAAGTTGGTAGAACACCTGAAATTATGGGTAGATAAACACCCGAAGCCCTATGTAATTGGGTGGATTCATAAAGAACCCAAGGTGAATGTGATCGAAGTGTGCAAAGTCCCTATCTCGATCATACATCATTATCGAGACGAAGTGGTCTGTGACGTAGTCGACATAGATGTTAGTCACTTATTATTGGGCCAACCATGGTAGTTTGATGTGGATATCACTTATAGAGGGCGTGACAATGTATTTATTTTCAATTGGGGTGGCAGGAAGATTACAATGGTTCCAAAATAAAATTTGGGTGGTGGCATAACTAAGAACCAAAAAGAAGAGCAACCATTACTATCGGTAATCACGCCAGCAGCTGATTTGGAGTCAGAAATTAAAGAGGCACAAGAGGTACATGGTGTGGTGGTTAGAGCTTTAGTTGTAGAAGGAAAGGAAGAACATAAATTTGTATTACTCGATAAGGTACAATCCCTTTTAGGCAAATTCAGTGAGTTAGTTTATGATGATTTACCAAATGAACTTCCACCATTGAGGGATATTTAACATCACATCAATCTAATTTCGGGGGCAAGCTTACCTAATTTGCCACATTATCAGATGAGTCCCAAGGAAAATCAGATCTTGCAGTAAAAGGTGGAGGAGTTACTAAAGAAGGGATTTATTCGAGAAATTATGAGTCCGTGTGCAGTTCTTGCATTGTTAGTCCCGAAGAAAGATGGCAATTGGAGAATGTGCGTTGATAGCCGAGTAATCAACAAGATAACTATCAGATACAGTTTTTCGATTCTGAGGTTGGATGACATGTTAGATATGCTCGAGGGTTCTAAGTTGTTCTCTAAGATAGATCTTCGGAGCAGATATAATCAGATTCTAATAGAGTCTGGTGATGAATGGAAAACAGTGTTCAAAATAAAGGATGGACTCTATGAGTGGGTAGTCATGTCGTTCGGGTTTTCCAATGCTTGTAGTTCTTTTATGCGACTTATGAATCAAGTATTATGACCTTTCATTGGAAAATATGATGTCGTTTATTTTGATGATAATATTGATTTATAATCACAACGAGGAAGACTATATGGAACACCTTCAGGCCGTGTTGGAGGTTTTGGCCAAAAATAAACTCTTCATTAACTTTAAGAAGTGTATTTGGCTGGCCGAACATATATTATTCCTTGGATATGTAGTCAGTTCAGAGGGTATCATGGTTGATGGAGAGAAGGTGAGGGTTATACGTGATTGGCCTACTCCCAAAAACGTCGGAGAGGTGAGAAGTTTTCATGGAAAAGTTGTGTACTACTATTCTTACTCTACCTAGTTTCGAAAAGCTATTCGAGGTAGAGTGTGATGCTAGTGGTTTCAGAGTTGGGGCCATTTTGTCACAAGAGAAGAGGCCAGTGATGCGAGGCAAAATTGGAGTACGTATGACTAAGAGTTTTATGCTATGGTTCGAGCTTTAAAACATTGGGAGCACTATTTGATTCAGCGTGAATTTATACTGAATATTGATCATCGAGCATTGAAGTATCTGAATAGTGAAAAAAGTTTGATTAATATGCACGCTCGATGGGCAACCTTTTTGCAAAAATTTTCTTTTGTTCTGAAGCACAAATTGGGTGTTTAAATAAGGTAACAGACGCGTTGAGTTGGTGTGCGAGTCTGTTGGTCACTATGAAGCAAAAGATCATTTGGTTTAAGTTTTTGAAAGGGTTGTATTCAAATGATTAAGACTTCGTCAAAGTATAGGAGAACTGTGTTCAAAAATAAACAAAGAGAGAGTTTCGTGTGGTTGA
This sequence comes from Panax japonicus, assembly GCA_020205505.1. Lineage (NCBI taxonomy): Eukaryota > Viridiplantae > Streptophyta > Magnoliopsida > Apiales > Araliaceae > Panax > Panax japonicus. Next base: position 57,025,440 of record CM035102.1, on the reverse strand, counting down.
TGGCTATCTGTTTCATGGAAATCAGTTATGTATACCTCGAGTTTCTTTGAGGGAGAGACTAATTCAGAAACTATATACACTGCAGGAGGTTTGAGTGGTCATCTGAGACGTGAAAAGACCATCAGTGGAGTAGTCGAACGGTATTATTGGCCTAAGCTGAAGCTTGATAGGAAACTTGGTTCAGTAAGTTCTATGTGTGTCAAACTGCGAAGTATACATCTCAGAACATAGGTCTTTATGTGCCTCTACCAGTACCGAGTGCTATATGGGAGGATCTGTGACGCCCCCAAAATAGGTCCACACAACCCATTCTGAGTCGCCAAATACATGGTACAGAATTCAAATACAAACTTCATTTATACAACTATTAATTATCGTGTAAAATACGATAAAATATAAGCTGTAAGTTTCAATACAAATATTGTCTCAGTAGACAATATCCAAATTCAAAGAAAGTCCTTATTATAATTATTGTCACACTATTTTATAAAATAGTGAGGACTACTATAATAACCATCTTAGACCATTACTCTACTCCCCTGACTAGTCATAGCTACATTCTCTCCTCCTGAGAAGAACAATGGAACCGCAAGGAAAAGGGTGAACTCAACTAGCCTAGTAAAGAATATTATGAGTAAGATAATGTAGAACAAATTATCCTTAGTCCTGAACAGGGAAAAAATCTGATAAAATACTATAGACAACAAGTTTTAGATCAACAACTTGCAGCGGAAACAAAAATCCATTATAAGAGTCAAGTAGCGCATGATGTCTACTATCTTCTATGATTTCAAAAGTCCATCATCAATATTTTATCCATGTAACACCACTCAATAATTATTTCCAATCAACGAATTATCTATGCACTACGGACCAAAGATAATCGTTTATATCACCAGTGGTCATGATCATGCCAAACACCTGTCCATCTATGCACTACGGGCCAAAGAGGACATTCACCGCAAACCTTTATCTGTAATATTAAAGGTCATGATTATATCCAATACACAATTTCATGGTCATAATCATACCAATCAATAACCCATCTTTGCACTACGGGCCAACGATGACTTTCAGCACAATATAAGCATGAGAATGATGACAATTATATAAAGAATCAATCAAGTGAGATCAAGGATAAATATTAGAGATTTATAATTTAATTTATCTAGAGTTCAAGAATGTTCAAATTATCAACATAATAACTAATTTTGGAGTAAAATTCAAGAATGATATTCATGTATCAAAAATAATTCGGACAGAAAAGAAAATTAAATTATGTTGTGAATAGTACCGTATGAATAGTACTCATAAATAGTACTGTATGAATAGTACCCCGACATTAAAAGATAAAAATTTAATAAGAGAGTTCAGACCAATATTCCAGTGAAATGATATTAGATGAAGCACAAACCTTAAGGAATTTCTAATCATTTCAAGAATTATAGAAGCAATACTTACCCTAGTAAGTTTAAATTTAGGAATATGAAATGAAATAATAGCACTTACATAATATGGAGTATGAAAGAAAATAATATTTTTTACGAGTATTGAAATAAAATAATATCCTTTACCTTAGTAGAAACTAGATCTGACTTGGAATATCGGATATTATCCTGAGAAAATCTTAGATTAAAATCTACTCTCAAAGTATTCTTATACTCAGAAGAAATACTCACAATATTGTAGTAGGAATGCTTGAAATTTTTGGTGTGATTAGGATGAAAGGTTAAACCCCCTTTTATAGTGCAGCACGGAGGAAGGAAATAAATTAATCAACCTAACTTTTTTTTCTTCTCTGCCTAACCTTTTTTTTTCTTTCAATGCCTAACTTTTTCTATTTTTTTCTTCTCTGCCTAGCTCTTTTTTTCTCTACCTAACCTTTCATTTTCCAATGGTTGAGGGCCCACAATTTGGAAAACATCATTTTGTAGGAGAAGGTTTCAAGCAAGCCTCCACTTTGGAAAAATGTGTAGGAGAGAGAATTTAAAATGTGCACAGAAAGGTTTTGAAAAGAAAGAATTCAAAATCAAAATGTTAACCTTCACTCCACTTTTATCCACATGCTAAAAATTATATATATAATAATAATAACATTTAAATTATAAAATTTTATATTATTATATTATCACATTATGCTATTATAATGTAGTATTATAATAATATATTTGAATTAATATTTTATCGAAGAAGATGATTGTGATTCCATAGAAAAATATGTCAATCTTTTAACAAAAGTTTCATGCTAAATTCCTTCATTTATATCAAAATTGAACCAATATCCACCACATGATAATTATTCACAATTAATATTATAGCTCATAATATTAACAACCAGATCATTCCTAGAAAAGAGGGGACTTTCGGATAAGGATTTATCCTTATTGGTGCGCAATTATATAACCTAACTCCTTTTCATCGACAGAACTTTCTAGACATTGCCAATAATGCTAACTAATAATATTATTCAAATAATATAAAATATTGTGCAGATGTCATTGTAACAATTATTGAATTAATGATATGAGATACTATGAAGTAACTACTATGACAATTATTGAATAATGAGTGACTTCTTACTGTAAGAATCAATAATTAGAGATATTGTGCAATACCGTGTGCTACTGTGCAACCACGTATATTATTGTGCTTTTATCATCGGATATTTCAACAGTTAACGGTAAAGTTTTGCCGTTATTTTTTTTTATAAAAAGGTTATTTCTGTCGCTTTCTATATCCGACAGTTATTCCGTTATGTGGTCCACCAATGATTGCGCCATCAGTACGAATATTCCCTGATAAAAAGAATATTCCCCGACCAACCGAATATTTTATGAAAACTTGATTACTTTTGCTAAATTTATACATATCACCCATAACCATAACATTATATCAAATCAAAACCTTATTATTCAAAATAATATTTAAAGAAAATTAAATCTTTATTCATAAAAAGTTGGGGTCTTACAGGATCTGTAGATGGATTTGTTCTGGGTCTCCCTCGGACTCAACGAGGAGTGGATTTTGTGTTTGTTGTGGTTGATCAGTTCTCTAAGATGGGACATTTTATTCCTTGTCAGAAGACCTCTGATGCATCCCATGTGGCTTAGGTGTTCTTTCGAGAAGTGTCTCGTCTACATGGATTTCCTTAGTCTATCACTTTTGATAGGGATTCGAAGTCCCTTAGTCATTTTTGGATCACCCTATGGCGACGGATGGATACTACTTTGAAGTTCAGTAGCACTACACATCTGTAGACTGATGAAAATGCTGAAAATTTGAACCGAAGCGCTAGGAAATTTGATTCAGAGTATTAGTGGTGATAAGTTGAAACAGTGGGATGTGGCGTTGACACTAGCCTGAGTTCGCATATTATAATGTTATTCACTCTGCTACGGGTCAATCTCTTTTTTCTTGAGTGTATTGTTAGTCTCCTAAACATGCGTTAGACTTGACACGTCTTCCCAAGGTTGTTGGAAACAGTCTTACTGCTAAAAACTTGGTTGAGCAACTTCGAGATGTTCAGGCCGAAGTGAATGCTGGGTTGGAGGAGAAAAATGTGAATTATAAAGTCGCAAGAGGCGTTCGAAGTTGTTTAAAGAGGGTGATCAAGTTATGCTATTTTTGCGTAAGTAAAGGTTTCCAGTCGATTCCTATAATAAGTTGAAGCCACGAAAGTATGGTCCGTACAAGGTAATCAAGAAGATCAGTGATAATGCCTACGTGATCGACTTGCCTACCGAAATGAACATCTCGCGTACTTTTAATATTTCCGATCTTTATGAGTTTTGTGAAGATGTTCCACTTTATCCAGGTTATAACTTTAGGTCGAGTTCTTCGCAGGTGGGAAGGACTAATGTAGGACAGTTGGCTTTGGAGTTTGAGGAAGAGTTAGATAGGAAAAGTGGAAGGAGGTCTGGTCGAAGAAACGATCATAATTCCTGAAGAACTAGGTTCGATTGGCTTCAGAAGAGGTCTTCGGGTTCGGAAATGGCGTCATGGCTTCGGGAGATCAGAACTTCTTTGGAAATAGTGTCATGGCTCAGGAAGGCTGGATTGGTTATTTTAATTATTTCTAGTTTAGGTAGAATTCATTTTAGGTAATAGTGTTTTAGTTGGAAACAAATCTTTATACTATTACGGAATTAAATGGTTCCCTGTTACGACTTTGTTATCATATTAATTAGTTAGCTATTAAAAGTTTATTTCCATAGTTATAAGGATTCTTTAACTATAAAACCCGGCTTGTGGGTTTAGAGTTTGGACAATTTATTTACTCCCTCCGTCCCATAGTTATAGGCTGATATCTTTTGGCACATAGTTTAAGAAAATCAGTTTAAGTGACAATTTTTAACATAAATTTTCCACATATTCCCCTTAATATGGAATTAATGAATAAATTAATTACTCCTTACTTATCACACTGGAACTCTTAACTTCATTGATTGATGGTACAATTGTCTTTTATACACAAAATATGTTAAACTAGTAAAGCCTAAAAAGTTGAATTCTTTTATTGAGAATACAACAACATTAAATGTGGTGATAAAAATAATGACATTAAATGTTGTTTCTTCAAAAAAAGAGTAATGGTTAAATATTTATTATAAGGGCATAAAAGTAAAATAATGAACCAACTAAATTTTATAAATAGTAAGTAGCCTATATATTGAGACATCTCAAAATGGAAAATCAGCCTATAACTATGGGACGGAGGGAGTATAATTTATCATCTTTTACGATTGATATCGTTTGTTTCTCTGGTGGATTCCCGTTTGTGTTCTAAGAATTTACGTTGGTAAATTCTTTTCATTTTCTGTTCTGCGTCGCACTCATTTGAATCAAATTGACCACTTGAACTCAATTGAATTTTTTTTCATGTAAAGGACCAAACTAAAATTAAATGGTAACTTGAAGGGATACTTTTGTAATTTGGCCAAGCCAAAATTAAGGAAGGAGTTGCAATTTCTGTAATAGAATTGCAAGTGAATGAACAAATTATAATTGAAAAGGTTACAGAATGCAAGTCCCTAATTATACAAATGCAACTTAATCTTATTATTGAGAGACAACTTCACGTCCTAAAGGCGGAGCTCTATAAAGAGAAAAGGAGACGAGCTAAACTTTAAATTTGCACACCATTATCAAGTGAAAGTGTTAAACGAATATATCCTTGTCATACACTAATATCAAGTGACAGTGAACGAATACACCCATATATGGTTGAGATTGAAAACCCATCACTTTTACAAGCTTAAATTATTTACACTTTGTCCTAGAATTTTTCTGCCTAGAATTTCTAAAGATTTTCCTTAGTTATATTTGTGAGTTTAGTTATATATATATATATATATATATAGACTCCGGATCAGGTCCGGACTCTCGGATTTTAACAAAATTCAGATTTTTTTTTTTTTGCTTTTTTTTAAAACAACTAAAATTTTTTTTTATGGAACTTAATTTTTACATAATACAGTGTTTTGGGTGTGATTTGGATACATATAACAAAATATATCTGTACAGTCTGGACAGACTGTACATACATTGGTTGGTGTAGGTATTAAAAATACACCAAAAACACTGTATTATGGAAAAATTTTAGTACCATAATTTTTTTTTAGTTGTTCTACCAAAAAAAAATAGGGTCCGGATTTTGGATCAGGTCCGGACTCCCGGACCTGATCCGTGTTCTATATATATATATTAGGAAATTGATATTTTCACATAATTTTTTAATGTAAAAATTAATATCATAAATAAATATTTAATATAGTTATGGTATAAAAAACTAAATCACTAATGCCAAGTTAAAATCAACAAACGACACAAAAATCAAATGACAAAGAAATAAAAATAAACAAATTCTATTCTCTAAAAAAGAAAATTAAAAGAAATGGTGGAGCGTGTACACCTACCATATTCAAGGGAATTTATGACATTAATTTCCTCAATCCATACTAACAACGCTGTACAGTTACATATACAAGTCCTTGAAGAGGTTTATACAGTCTGAAACCACACTCACACTCGGAGGGAAAACGGGAGGAGGAAGTAAAAGATTTTTAGCCCTTCTAAACAAAAAGGAAAAGGGCTAAAAAAAATAATCACAGATTGGACTCTATAGCTTAGACGGCTAGATTTGATTTTTACCCAAGCTTTTATTTTAAATTAAAAACATCCTAAACTTTGAGGGTTTAAATGATTTACACCCTTCCCATCAAAATAATTTGCACTTCAGTGTGGAGGGTATAAATTTTTTTAATACTCAAAGTTTAGGTAGCTTTTAGTATTTAAAAAAAAAGTGTGGAAGTATAAACAGTAGGGTGCAGTTTGTGATTTAGTTAAAAAAAAAAGAAGGAACTTACAAAAGGTAGCAGCATTAATTAATTAATTACAGCCCTTAAAATTCCATAAAAAAGATTCAAAACAACCGGAAACTAAATTCTCCTGCCCCGAAAACTGATCGGAAAAATACCCACTATCGTCATTAATGGACCACGGCGGAGGATAAAACCACCCATCAACCGAGTCAATAAGGACAAAATCGTTCTTCAACTCGACCGAGTCAAAACCCGTTCCCAGACTCGGCAACTCAACGATTTCGCTCAATTCATCCGAATTTGACAAGTCTATAGCCGAAACCAGTGACGATAACGAAGATGAAGACGACAAAGGCGTCGTCGGCTTGTCAAACTTGTCCATTGCCGCGGCTTTTGCGGCTGCCGCCTGGACGTCTCGAGGAGAGAGAGAAACAGGACGAGGAAACGAACAGGCGAGTTCGGGGAAATTAAGAATCGCCGAGTTACCCTTGATGCTCAACGCCGCCACGTCGTGGGCCCGAGCAGCCATTTCGGGTGTGGTGAAAGTTCCGAGCCATATGCGGGATTTTTTTCGGGGCTCGCGAATTTCAGACACCCATTTGCCCCAGCTCCGCATCCTGACGCCCCGGTACAGTGGGTGTTTGTTACTGTCTCGGATTCGTTTCGGCTTTTTGTTGGGTTCAGGTTCTTTCTGGTTTGGCTGAGTTGACTCGGTAGAGGCGGGTGATGATGGTGAGGGGGAGAACGAGTTGGAGGTACTCTCGAATTCCGAGTTATCCGAGTTTTGTGTCGTCATTTAACTGCATAAAGTAGTACTACTACTAATGAACAAGAGGAATTAGGGACAGTTTGGAAGTGTGTAACTGAAGAATAGAAGTTATTATGAAGCTGGATTTAGAGAGAGAAGTGGGAAAGGAAAAGGAAGGAATATGTATATATATATATATATGGAATGCAGCTTATTTTGAGCTACTAGTTTGATGAACAAGTTGAACTTTCCTCATTCAGCTCCAAATGATTTATATCACACTTATAAAGGCCAATATAGAGAGAGAAATAGAGGAGAGAGAGATGATGCTAATGAAGAAATGGGTCACACTGCAAGACCCTACGTTTTTACCACGCAACCCCTACGCTTGTACCATTCATGTCGACGCGCGGGTGAATTAACAGTAAAACAACTCCTCTTTAGTAACACAGTGCTATTATAGTTAAGTTATTCTGTACTAATACTGTGTTACTTTTTTAAATTCTGATGACCATCAGATCTTGCATCGGACAATACAAAATTTGTTAGCCAGTAAAGCCCTATAAAATATAAATACCACTTACTATGGATCGATTATATATATAATATAATATACCTTCTGTCTTTTGGCCCTAATCTATTACTTACCTAATTCATATGTAAACTTTAATTTATCTATATATGTCTTGGCTTTTGTGGTAAAAACAAGAATTCATCTTTAAGCTTTAATTCTTGGTAAAGAGCTAGCTTTAGTTTAGATTATTATATGATTATAAGGTAACCAAGAGAGCGTTGCAGTGTTTTTATGGTCCATCATGACGTAGACATATTGCAAATCAACATTAGGGTTGTTCTTAATTAATTATAATTTAATTTTTTGGATTGCCTCTTGAAGATTAAATTATAGGGATTAACATTAATGCACAAGTTTCACAATTGTGGTCTGTGTTCATTTGGTCCCTCAAGCAAGAAAACATCTTGTAGATTTTAGCAATTGGAGTCCATTATATATTAGGAGCAAGGGATGGGTGAGGTGTAATAGAAATATATATTTTGTGATCATATAAGCAATCATATGTGTGTAATACAAATATATACTTACGCTTTTATGTATGCGTAACATTGTAAAATATATTTTTGTTACATCAAGTTTTACCCTCGTAATTCGCCCTTAAATTAAATGGGATTTATACATTCGTTACAGTCAATTACTTAATTTCACATAATGTCTCTTTTAATCTCTGAATGAAATTGGTTGAAAAAACTTGACCCAGTCGACAACCCGATTGGATCCAAATAGTTTTATACGGTTTAATTGTATTTAGATATGATTTGACTTCATTAAAATATTAAAATATTTTTAAATACAAGTTATTAATCCCAAATTAAAGTACTTCTAAATACATTTAACCTCAAATTAAAATAATTCTAAATTCAATTCACCCCAAATTAAAATACTTTTAAATACAATTCACCACAAAATGTTGATTTAAAAAAATATAAAATTAAAAGTTAAAATTAAAATTCACCCCAAATAATGTTGACTTTAAAAATATAAATCCTATTCACAATTTAAATAAAAAAAATTAGAGATTAATTTTATTAAAATTAAATAGAACTTCTTTTATACCTAATTAAAACTTTAGAATAAAGAAAAACAAAGTAAAAAAAAAGTGACCCATCTCTCCCTCCTCTCTGCCTTTTCCCCTTCCCACTTCCCATCCTCTTTTCCCCCTGCCCCCTCCCGCAGCAGTCAGCACTGCTCACCTTCCACAGAAAAAGAATATTGAAACATGCCCACCTCCTGCAGCACCCCCGTCAATTTTTTATAATTTTCATCTCTATAGCACAACCCAATTGAAACTTTTCTAATATGTTTCTTCCATTGTCGCCGCTACTATTGGTTCTTCTAATGTTTCTAAATCACCTTCTTTACTCGTACAATTTGTGCTAAGCATAAACCAAACCGAGATAATGTGGAATGGATAACAAAGTGTAACAAAGACCCCTATATTTCAATTGATTGCTCCTACTACAATCCTACACTTCAAGGTGTTTTTGTTCATTAATTTTTTGGCTACTGATTGTTCTTGTGTTTTAGTAGATCTGGTGGTGATTGGGTTGGGGGTCTTGTGGTGTTCTTGATATGTATACGCCATACGGTCAGTGGCGAAGTTTTTTATTGGGTTAAAATTTTGTCATGCTATAAATAATTTGGCGGAGTTCAGTCCCGAGCTAATTTTTTTTAAGATAATTTTGTATTTTTTGATAAGTTTCATAGGTAAAACATGTATTCTTTAATATAACAAGTACTAATATTGTATATGTATATATATATATATATATATAGGAAGGATCAAGAACACCCCCTTATCTAGCACTCCTCCTTAAATGACAATCATTTATTAAAATTACGTTATTTTGAAGATTCTTAAAAGAGAGTGGTCCCACTTACTTTCTTTTTATTTATAAAAATGCCACCAGCGACCCCACTTATTTTTTAAAATAATCTTCAAAACGACATAGTTTAAATAAATGAGTGCTATTTAAGAGAAAGTACTATTTAAGAGGAGTGCTCTTGATCCTTCATCTATCTCTTTCTCTCTCTCTCTCTCTCTCTATATATATATATATATATATTCCTTATTGACCTCTAATACACCTTTCTAATAACAAATTTGTTAATAAATATTTAAATTTCTTATGTTATAAAAATAATATAAATTAAATTATTATTTATTTTAAAAATATTAGAGGAAAATACATACATCAAGTAGTAGAAGTAATATGGAATTGAAAAGGTTATAAAAAATTCAATTTGACCCCGTATATTAAAAAAATTATAAAATTTCAGTGGATTCAATTTATTTATTACACTTAAATTTCTTCTAAATTTATCATATATTGTAAAATACTTTTTTTTCAGTGGGGTCAATTGACCCCCACATGCTTCTATGTGGCTTCGCCCCTGTATACGGTGATTTAGATCTAGACGTGAGTGTGTTCTTGGTGTGTTAGTGTGTTTAAATTTGTTTATATTTTAATTTGTGTTTAGTTTTTTGTATTTTAATATTAATAATAACTAATTGTTTAATGAAGTCAAATTGTATTTTAATACGGTTAAATCGTACAAAACTATTTGCCTTGCCAACAAATTATGTATTCCAACCAAATTCGGTCAGAATTGAATTTGGGGGGACATTGTGTGAAATTAGGTAGTTGATGTAACGAATATATAAGCCTAATTAATTGAGGGGCTGAATTGTGATGAAAGTGAAACTTAGTATAACATTAGTGTATTTTGTCCTATAAATAAATGTAGGGCTGAGATTAGACTTAATAGTTATGAGATGAATGACTAAGGGGGTGTTTGTTTAGAGTTGAATGGAGCTGAATCTGAATGGCTGAATCGGTCAGTGCGTTTGTTTTGGTCTGAATGGTTGAATCGGTAAGATGGACGAGTTGAATGACTAAGTTAGATTTTTTTAGCTGAATGAGCAGCTGAATGAAGTAAAAAAAATTAAAAAAAATATTAACTAATATATTAAGTAATATTAAATAAATTTACAACAATTTTAAAATTTTTCAGAGGGGTAAAATAATAAAGTTTTGTCATTCAGATGTTTCAGACATGCCAATTATCAAACAATTTTTTCATTCAAATTCAGATACAACTCATTCAGATTCAGATTCAGCTCATTCAGATTCAGATTCAGATTCATTAAATTTTTATCAAACACTCCCTAAGATGAAAGCCTTGTATTGTCATGTATATCCTTTTATATTGTGATTTGTAAACACTAGAAAAGATATGAATGAAATTAAAGCATTTTTTCAAACCTCTCTTCTTCTTCTTCCTTGTCTACAAATTTTTCTATTTTTCTCTCTATTTTCTGGAGAGGAGACTAGAAAATCCGTAATAAATGGTGCTTTCATTGAGAGACGATTCTATCAAGGATGCTTTTGTCATTTGCAGACAAATTTTTTGCTTCAATCGCTAAATGGTTTGAAGCTAAGAAATAAGTTCGTGTCAAGCTTGAACCAGAGCATCATAAAAAAAATACTCATCTACAATTATACCCAAGAAGAGGCTATGATTGCCTTTGTGTAGCACCAGATACCATTCGGTCGTTATATTATGAAAGTGAGGATTCATTTGCTCCGGATGGTACAAAAATTTTGAATCCAATATCACCAACTGATGAAACAAAACCATTTCAAGAAGGTTTTAGTAGTTGCAAACATAGTAATCCTTTAAACGAGGATTTTGATCAATTGAAGGTGGAAAAAACTAATTCTCTACATCAAAGTTGATTGCCTTCGGTATGATATGGGAATTTTGTGCAAATGAGAATGAATTACCTGATGAAGGCAAGGTGTTTAAAAAGTCTCTAACGAGCATTGGGTTACAAGTGGCAACCAAATACAAAGGAATTGTAGAGATTCAACCACCTACTGACCACACGGCTATCGAAATCTAAATTGAACAAGTGAAATTGGTACTTATGGTGAATTGTTTAAAATCAATAATAGAAATAGAGTATACAACTATAGTAAGATTACAAATATGGATAATTTTTTTAATGGCGTTCATGTAGTTCTGTAGTTAATCATTTTTCGATCATATGTGGTGATATGAAAAGCTTATTTAGTAGTCCTGAAAATGAGCTTGTATTTGACTTGAAGAAAGAACATTATCGGTGACGCCCCCAAATCTAGGTCCCTCAAACCTCAGATTCAGTGCTCACGGTACAACATCTACATCTCATCTTATTAGGCGATATTTTAGGAATATAATATTTTAGATATTATTATATTGTTAGGATAGTTTCCATCATTCACTCTTCCATGATTATCTCCAATAATTATGTAATGGTTATCTCCATGATTATCTCCTTCAGTTAGGTAATATGTTAGTCACCCATCTTATCTTGTATTAGTTTAAATATCTCATATCTTCTCAATGTAAATAGGAGAGATAATTATCAAGGTATTATCTATGCAATTATCTATTCTCTCAATTCAATATTCTCTCTCTAATATGATGTTCTAACATGGTATCAAAGTCATAAGGCTAGCAACATTTGATCCTCCCTTTCCTTTCTTCTATCTACCGTTGCATATTTTCTAAATTCCCTTCGTTGCATACCCCTGCTGCACATTTAGTCTTCTCCATACGATTCCATGGTGGAAAATCAATTCTCTCCATACTCAGATTTTCACTCTTCTCCATACGATCCCAAATGGTGGCTTGATCATCCCTCTTATGATTGTTCTAATGAATCACAAGACAACTTTTGTGATCTTTCTCCACAATTTCCCACCTCTCAAGTCGATGATGATAGTGCCTCCACAAATGATGCTTGTGAGTTTTCCCAGAATTGTTATGTTGATGATCTTTTAGATCAAGTGTACTCTCTTCAGAAACTTCCTTCTCAATCCGTGAAAAATTATATCTCTGAGGCAAAATCTCTCGCCTATGCTCTTACTCGCACCGGTGAACCGATCGATGAAATTGAACTCATTGATTGCATTATTGATGGGCTTGATGATTCTCTTAGTGACTTCTGCAAGTACTATTATGAGATAAATTCTTCTTTATCTTTAGATTTGCTCTCTCATATGCTTCTTGATCATAAAAAATTACAAGATATTCCTTCTCTTTCTCCACGGTGTGATATCTCACATGCTCACTCTCCACCAACAGGATATTCTGATGAGCACTTGTCTGCTTCTGCCCAATCCAGACAATCTGTGTATCAATCCAGACAGGTTGATCCGTCTACATCAGAAGTAAAAGTAGATGTAATCAGACACCCTGACCTGTCTGCATTCCCCCAATTTTCTCCAATTAATTATCCTTTTTTCACTTGCCACTTCTCCACCGTCAGGAACCAAGAGAAATATTGCTCTCGTTTCCTCTATATCTATGCAATCTACAAGACTTGCAACTGATGGATCTCTAATGCATTTCCTTCTTTATGGTTCTTATATTCCTACCTTTGCTGCTTTCTCCTCCAAATTTGGGAAGTCACGATCTGCAACCATGGATACTTCAGAAATCGTGCTTTCACAGTCCAAGACGACATGCCCACCACCTATTCAACATATGCCACCTACCTTTCTTTGGTTGGATGTTATTATCATGCATGCTACATCTTTGTTCAACCTCTCATGGAAGTTGTCCGTGTTTTCTCTAATTCTAGGAGTTGTTATTCTGTTAACTCTTCACTTACATGGATGTTCAACCAAGTGCAAGCTCAAGCTTCGTTTCCCTACGTTTCGCTTGTGGGGGCGTATTAGGCGATATTTTAGGAATATAATATTTTAGATATTATTATATTGTTAGGATAGTTTCCATCATTCACTCTTCCATGATTATCTCCAATAATTATGTAATGGTTATCTCCATGATTATCTCCTTCAGTTAGGTAATATGTTAGTCACCCATCTTATCTTGTATTAGTATAAATATCTCCTATCTTCTCAATGTAAACAGAAAAGATAATTATCAAGTTATTATCTATGCAATTATCTATTCTCTCAATTCAATATTCTCTCTCTAATATGATGTTTTAACACATCTAACTACCCATTCATTATGAATTACATCATTCATTACATTGACTTAATAAAAATATAACATTATCCTAGGTTTTACTAACCTTAACTTAACTTACATACCCTTAGATACTCAAAAGGTTTACATAATTAATTTACACAAGGTAACATAATGATTAAAAGTTCACATTAAACTACTCTTAAGCTTTGCCTTTGCCTTTGTCTTTTTTCAAACATTCGGGCTTAACTGAAATAATGGCATAATATAGCAAGTGTGAGCAACTAATTCGGTCAGCAAGTTTAAATACAAGAATGATATATCATGATTAGAAGAGTTTAACTCTTTAGAACTTCAACAATATTCAAAAGATTGTGAAGTAGTTGAAACAATGAATCATATCCAAATTAAAGATTTTCTTAAATTTCATGTTGAATAATATATCAATAAGGAAATAGTTAAGTTCTTTCAAGAGTTCAACAATATTCAATTGATTATGAAGAATTAGCAATACTGCAACAATATTTAATAAAGTGTGATACTCCCAGATTCCATGCTGAGTGATCAAAAATGGATCAAGAAATGTTAGAGAAATTATCAGTTAATAAAACTGAATTACCTCAAAAATATAAGTTAGTTATAAAAACCAAATATACTCTTCTGCGAGTAAATGAGGTGATCAGCCCATTGTACTCTATATTATACATAATACTCAAAAATAGTGCAAGGGGTCAGATGTCCGACAATAAAGTTTCCTTTTTATAAGGGTTGTTCATCTCAGTCTTACATCATGAGTCTGTACCACAATAATATGGCTTGGGTTGAATTCGTTCTTGCTAAGGATTTTAATACTGATCTAGCTGAAATAAGTGGCATCAATCTTCAATAACAAATCAATTCACAAATAATAGAACACTTCATCAAATATTATTTTAGCTGAAACAAATGACATCGAATTTTTAATAAAAAGTTAGTTCACAAATAATAGAACGCTTCATCAAATATTAGTCTAGTCGAAACAAATGGCATCGACACATTACTTAAATAATTCAGATATAATCGAATTTTAAAGATAGCTGGAACACTTATACAAATATAAAAGATTCATATAAGTTTTAAGATTTAATCAACGTATAAACATTAAATAAATTTAAAATTTTCAAACATCGTGGAATAATTATAAGAACAAAGTTAAATGAACATATGAATTTTCACACAATAATTAATTTTACAAGGTTAGACAATCAAAAGAAATTAAGAAACTCACACATCATAAAGTCTATATAAGAGAAATAAATTTGCACAAGGTAATACTTTGTACATGATAATATATAAGAAAGTTCAAGAAACTTTCACTAGGTGCGAATATCAATAATCATAGATGTGGAATAATTGTCAATAAATAATCCACTAGTATGCTTGAAACATAATAACTCGAGTTTGAGTTAGGGAACTTTCCTTGGTTGATGACTACTGCTACACAATTTTGTTAGTTCTCAATAGGCACAATATAGATCTAAAAGGGGGGGGGGGGTTGAATAGATCCTTAGAATTTTAAAATACTTTTTCTCTATTAAGTTGTATTGCTCATTAAGTAGCACATGACATACATAAGAATCTTTTCAAGCACAGCGGAATAAGTAAAAGATCCCCTTCAATGATATATTCATAATCAGACATACATTGTTCGTAGAGTTAACTTAGTAGTATGCAGTTAGCACATACATAGCAGTTATAGCAGTTAAGGTATATAATGTAAATGACATAAAGTAAAAGACACAAGGGGTTTTAAGTGGTTCAGATACTCAAGATCCTAATCCACTCTTCTGCTTTTAACTAGCAGGATTTCCACTAAGGAAGGGCAGCACCCTGAATCACTAAAATTCCTTCAAGGCCGGCAGCCTTGGGACTTCAGTTCACTAAGAACTCTTCACGGCCATCAGCCTTGGAACTTCTCTAGTTCCCTAGGAACTCATCAAGCCCAGTAGGCTTGGAACTTCATTTAGTCCTTCCGGACAAGTACCCCTCAGGCCCTGACTTCTTGTTGCTGTAGTTGTTGTTGATGGTGGTGCTGAGCTGCTAAGATGTCATTAAGCTTTAAACATCTTTTATACTTAGCAGCTTAGTGTGATCCTCTTTGCTTTCAGCTTCGAAGTCCGGACCACATCTTCTTTGGTGCAGTTGATCTTTTCTCTTTTCTTCTCATCTTCATCTGGTATCAGTTGTGCACCATCACCATCTGGGTTTGCTAAGTATTTTCGCTTTTAGTAGACTTTGTCTAGCACTTAGCAAACCCTGAACCCTTCTCGAATACTTTGCAGATATGGTTCTGCACTTGTTCAGATTCAACTTTCGGTTCATGGTGATTTGTAGAGTGGCTCTCTTGATCTTCTTTGTACTCAGCCACTTTTCTGAATACTATCTTCTTGGCCTTCTCGGCTCTCAACTTGGTTACCATCATTAGTGGCATTCTCATCTTTGTTGAGTGAAGCTTTGATCTGTTTGAGTCCTTCTTCAAAGCTGCTTCACTTCCACCTTGGTAGTCTCACTGTCACTGAGACTTGTTCTATTGATCTTTTGTGGAACTCATAGAGTCAACAATAGCATTCACCAACTCAACGATTCTACAACTTCATAATCATCAGTTTCTTTTGATATTTGAAGCTTTGTTGATTTATACTACTTCCCAATCTTCCCGTTGGAAAGTAGCCGTTGAAAGCCATTTAAATTACCTCGCAGATCTCGAGTTATTTGATGTAGACTGCAGATGTGACATGACATCCCCTTTTCTGACTTTTTGACACTACAGTCTACTATTTCCTCTACCCCATCAGAGATGTCACTTTGATGTCTCGGGCAGGTAGTCAACTTTATTTCTTCTTTCTGATTTCTAGATCAGAGGTTGTCCTTTTTCATCGATGCTCTCAATAAGCTTTATTCGAATATCAATCTTCATATTGAGCCGTTGTCAATGCCTCAATCTTCAGTTGTTCGAACTCTACGATTCTGATGTATATCTTCTTGGACTTGATCGTAGTGTCTTGTTGACTATTGCTTCTTGACTTGTGAAGTTAACACTACGATCTTGAAGAGTGTTTATTAAATCTCCAATGTGGAACACCTCTTCCTTCTCTAGTGTAGTGCTTCAACACTTCTGTTTGCCTCGACTGTTCTCAGATACTGATGGCTTGACTTCCTGCTCTGGCCCCTTCTGAATAACAAGACACTTTAAATTTGTGGCGTGTCCAGCTAGCTTTCTCCTTGTGATCTCCTGTTCACTTATCATCAATGTACTGACGCAATGCTTAATCAATTTAGCCTTGTTATTCAGAGGCTGTCGAGTATATTTGTGTATACTTCATCAGTTTCTTCTTTGTTTGGTAAACACTACAATTTTGGTTACTTTCAGGATCGTTGTCATCTTTCTTCTTGACAGCTACTGCATATGCTGGCTTTCCTTAGTCAGCTACTAAAGTCTTCTTATGATCATCTTGTGAAGACTTTACCTTGAATAACTTCTCAACTCAATCTGGATGCTGATTGAGTTGATGCTTAGATCTTCTATTAGCTTGCATTCCATTCGTTGAGTGCTCTCTGGCTTTCTTCAAGTGAGATGTATCTTTGCATTACCAAATAGAGGCTTCATTCCTTTGGATATTCTGGGAGTGATCATTTATTGAGAGTCGCATTAGCTCTACGATTCTTCCTTGGTGTTGTGAGCACATCTATTGAGGTATTAGTTCTGCACTTTACGATTTAGCTGTGGCTGTGCAGACACTATGACTCTGAGATCAGATCTTGACACTACGATTTCTGTCGTTGTGCTTGTTGTCTTCATCTGATCTTGCTCGACTACATTTTCTGCCTTTGATACAATCAGTAGACTCTACGATTCTGAGTGCAGTCTACGATCCTTTACTTGGCCATTAGTAGACTCTACGACGTCTACGATTCTTGACTGGCTTTGGTAGATTCTCGGTCGGCTCTTAGGCAGGGTGTCTCTACGATTCTGAACATGACTTTCTCAGTAGACTACGGCCTTGGGTAAGTTCTCCTCGACACACGACGATCCTTCCTCGTCTCTTCTGGAAGCCTACGAACTCCGAGATCTACGATTCTGCCTCGATAGCTCTCGAGTTTTCCTTGACTCTCCTGGCAGACTACGATTTCTGGTGTAGTGCTCGATGATCAGACAAGCCTATCTGTTACATCATAAGATCAACCTAACATGCTTGATCTTTCTATATTTATAGTCCTTGTACATCATTTCTTTTTAAGGACTTTACAAAGCTGTTTTGCTTATGTAGGATCAACCTAGCACATTTGATCAATTCATTCTAAGTCCTTGTACATATGTTTCAATTATTTATCAAAGGACTTTACAACTTTTCTTAATGCAAGCATACTTGCATATTCATTCATATATATACATATCATAATCAAATCATATATAAATAGGAATATCATTCACATGCATATTCCTGACAATCTCCCCCTATTTGATTATGACAAAAATAATAAGTGCATATGCATGTTATGAATGAATTTTATATACAGTGAGCTGCTGTATTTCTAAAATAGATAATCATAAGTGTCATTTATAATAATATGGAATTTAATACACTATGACATTTTACATCCTGGATCCAGAACGTACCTAACTAGTTAGAGATGTACCTCTTTTTGCTCCATATTGCTTCAAGGATGTCTGTTGACCCAGCTATTCATCTGTTTAATTTCTTTGCTTCTGTTTCCCTTGGGATGTTGACTTTATGTCTTTTGTTTGCTCTTCAGCAGACTTCATTTCTTCTGGCTCCCCCTCAGTCTTTGTAAATACAGGCTCATCATTCTTTTGTTTGCTCCTCAGCAGACTTCATTTCTTCTGGCTCCCCCTCAATCTTTGTAAATACAGGCTCATCATTATTTGGCTCCCCCTCAGATGATGAACCATCTTCTTGTTCTACTTTCTTCTTCTTTGTCTTCCTTTCATGTTTGCTCCTGCTCTCCTTGCTCTGTCTAGAGTGCCTCTTATTCTTCCCCTTTCTATGCTTCTTTTTCTCTCCCTTTTTGTCATTAATCATTTGGGAGAGCTACTCCATGTTGGACATAAGTTTCTCCATCAGGTAGGAGGAGTTTCCGACTTCAATCTTGAGTTCTTGTTGGCTTAACTCAAGTTGCATAGTGAAGGACTGATTCAAGTTGTCAATCTTGTCAGAGAGGACTTGTAGTTGCTCTTCATTGGCTTTCTGAGCTCATAGTGAATCTGCCTTCTGTCATTTAAGGCCTTCAAATAGATGTGATCTCTATCTTTGATTTTGAGAGATACATCAGCCATAGTTGCTTGGAGTCTATCTTGAACTGAATTATCTCCAGCTGCAGTCACCCTATTTGATTCTTCATGGATTAGAGATATCTTCTCAATCAGTTCATCAGAGTTTTTCATTAGCTCTTGCTCCATAGAAACTTCGTCATTTGGTTGGGCAGTCTCTTGCTGAACACCAGATTGGACTCTACGATCTTCATCCTTGGACATGTTTTTGAAAGTGTTGACAATCTGAAAGATAGTTGAGTACCAATCGTGGGAGGATGTAGGAATGTCAGATAGTTGTGCTTGGTCAGATAGAGACATCTGAATCTGGACTTGATCATCATCAGTGGTAGAGTGAACAGACTCTACTATCAATGTCTTTTCCATATTCCTTTTTCCATCAGAGTCCACTCTACGATCATAAGGAATATAATGATTTTCAGCATGTCAGTAGATCTTGTAGTGGGGCTTGTCATTGATCATTATGGTTGCAAACTTTTTTACCCTGGGGAAATTTTGTGACACTAGTTCCAAATTTGGAAACTGAGAGTAGCACCAGCTGAAGTAACTTTCAAGTAATGCCTCCAAATTTTAATTGCGAAGACAACAGCTGCCAACTCTAGATCTAAGTAGGATAATTCCTCTCATATTCTTTGAGTTGTCAAGAGGCATATGCTATGACTTTCCCATGTTGCATGAGAACATATCCTAACCCCTTGCCTGAAGCATCACTGTAGATGACAAATCCCTCCGAGCCAGATGGTATTGTCAGAACAGGTGCTGAAATGAGTCATCTTTTAAGTTCTTGAAAACTCTTCTCATGTTCCTCGTTCCAACCGAATTTTGTATCTTTCCGAGTCAGCTGAGTTAAGGGAGTAGTGATTCGAGAAAACCCTTCTACGAATCTCCGATAATAACCAGCTAAGCCGAGAAAGCTACGTACTTCGGTCATTGATTTAGGTTGCTCCCATCTTTGAATGGCTTCAATCTTTACCAAGTCAACAGATATTCCATGACTTGATACCACGTGCCCAAGGAATGCTACTTCCACAAGCCAGAACTCGCATTTCTTCAACTTGGCATTAAGCTTATATTCACGAAGCTTTTGGGGTATCAGCCTCAAGTTTTGCTCTTAATCATCACGGCTTTTGGAATAAATAAAGATGTCATCAATAAAGAAGACCACAAAGTGATCCAAATATTTCTTGAATACTCGGTTCATCATATCCATAAAGGCAGCAAGAGCATTAGTCAATCCAAAAGACATGACTAGGAATTCATAATACACATACCGAGTTCTGAAAGCCGTCTTTGGAATGTCATCGGTTCTAATCTTCAATTGGTGATATCCGGAATGAAGATCAATCTTTGAAAAGAATTTGGCGCCTTGCAACTGGTCAAACTGGTCATCAATACGTGGCAATGGGTACCTATTTTTGATGATGACATGATTCAACTCCCGATAATCAATACAAAGTCGCATACTCCCATCTTTCCTCTTCACGAATAGAACAGGAGCACCTCAAGGAGAAGTACTAGGACGAATAAAGCCATTGTCTAATAAGTCATGCAGTTGGGTCTTTAACTCCTGAAGTTCAATAGGAGCCATTCGATATGGGGCTTTGGAAATAGGTTTTGTACCAGGTTCAAGGTCGATACAAAATTAAATTTCACACTCTGGAGGTAGGCCAGGAAGTCATTTAGGGAATACGTCAGGAAATTCATTAGCAATAGAAAAATCATTCAAAATTGACGTATTTTTGTTTATATCCGTGACATGAGCTAAGAAATATTGACATCCATTTTTCAATAAACGAATAGCTTTATGGCTTGGGATGACAGTGATTGATTTTAATGGTTTGGTTGCTTGAATTCACATAATAGGTTGATTAGGAATATGAAAGCTAACAACCTTACGAAAATAATCAATTTTTGCATGATGAGTAGTTAACCAATCAATCCCGATAAGGTCGACAGGTAATGTGAGGGTATCGATTTAAACCAAACAAGACTTATAAACAGTGGATGTAATAAAGGTTTCTCCCAACGGAGTTTTAACAGATAAGTCAAATTCTAATTTTTCCGGAGTCAAATTTAAACGTTGAGCGCAAGTAGGAGAAATAAAAGAAATGGTAGACCCTGTATCAAATAAGGTATATACTTCACTAGAATTTATGATAAACTTACCTGTGATGACCTCGTTTAGGTTCTTTGCTTTCTGGGAGGTCACGAAAAATGCTCTCCCTTGAACAACCGGTTTTGTCTTGTCTGGAACAACCTTTGTTGCCTCCATCCCAGCTGGACTTGTCTTTGGTGCATGACAAAATCGAGCCAGGTGTCCTTCTCTTCTATAATTGTAACATGCTTTGGAGGGCATCGCACAGTTTGGACTGATGTGTCCCTCCCCTCCATATTTGAAGCATATGATAGGTGGTCGTTCTCCTTCCTTAATGACAGGTGCTGATGCTGACGGCTTTCCATCATTGTTGAATCTTCTTTTCCTGAAATGTCCATTCTTATTGTTTTGGCCATGATTACCACCGAAGTGGTTACCATTTCTGGTATGTTGATTCCCTTTACGCTTATTGTCACCGCTTCGATGACTGCTATCACTGATATTATCATTTTGCCGGCTGCTCTCTTTTGGTTAGGTTGACTCATTATCGCGCTCCAATAACTGAGCCCTATTAACAACATCCGAATACAAACACAGTTTATGAGAGATAAGATATTGACGTAACTCTGGTTTCAAATCTCTTAGAAATATTTGCGTCATTCTCTCCTCATTATCAACTAAATGGGACGTAAACCGGGACATCTCGACAAACTTGGCTTCATACTATGACACGGTCATGTTGTTTTGTTCCAGTTTAATAAACTCTACCTCTTTAATGTGACGAATACTTTCGGGAAATTACTTATCATTGAACAGTTCTTGGAACTTCTCCCATGAGATCTTCAGTGCGGCAGGTTGAGTACGCTTTACAGATTCTAACCAGTAATCTGCCTTTGCCCGCAACATGAAAGTGGCAAAGGGAATCTTTTACTCCTCGAAACAACCCATGACATCAAATATCTTGTTGATCTGCTTTATCCACGTCTCTGCCTTAAGTGGTTTTGGCTCTCAAAAAAACTCCGGTGGTCCCAGCTCTTTGAACTGTTTGGCAGTGACTGTCCGTGAGTTTCCAGTGTTTCCACCTGTATTTTGGACAGGAGCCGCTCTCGCCTGATGTTGCATAAGTTGCATGAAGCCTCAGAACATTCCATCGTTCATCATTTGGTCAGTGTTGTTGTTTGCATTAGGATTATCGTCTTCCTGATGCATATTATCCTGATTATTGATCTGTGGAGACTCAACGGTCTCCTGTGCTCCATTGATGTTCTCAACATTCTCGGATGCCATTTTTAATACTGCCACAAATCAAAGGTTAATTAACATATCACATATTATCCCTATACTCTGACCGACCAATTAAATACCAAATAAACTTAGGTAGATCATACTAGCGAATGAATTCCCCGTCTCTCCCCTCTTAGTTCTTATTTCACATCTCAGCCAAGGATCATATCCCTAAGCTTTGATACCAACTGTGATGCCCCCAAAATAGGTATACATCACCCATCTTGAGTCGCCAAATACATGGTACTAAATTCAAATACAACTAGATTATACAACAGTTATGTAAAATACGACAAAATACATGCTGTGAGTTTTAATACAAATATTGTCATCTAGACAATATCCACACTCAATTTAGTCTTCATTACATTTATTATCACACTATTTAACAGAATAGTGAGGACTACTAAGACACCATGTCGGACCATCACTCTGTTCCCCGACTAGTCCCGGTTATGTTCTCATTTCCTGAAGAGAACAGTGAAAAAATGGGTGAGCTCAACTAGCCCAGTAAGAAATATTATGACTAAGATAATGCAGAATAAAATATCATTAGTCCTCAAAAGTGTTAAACTGATAAAATACAATAGACATCAAGTTTAACTGCAGCGGAACATGCAATCCATTAAAAGAGTCAAGTAGAGAATAAAATCTACTATCTTTTATGATTTAAAAAGGTTTTTCATCACTTTTATCGCTGAGACTCAGCTTAATAAATAATCCACATCATCCCTGCACTACGGCCAATGATATTCATTAGGGTCACGACCACAAATTATCCATACACTACGGGCCAAGGATATTTGTGTATTCATCAATAGTCAAGATCATGCCAACAACTGTCCATCAATGCACTTTGGGCCAATGAGAACTTTTACCACATCATTTGTAACATTACGGTCATGCTTACACTGAATAATTCCCGGTCATAATCATACCAAGTCCATCTATGCACTACAGGCCACATATGACTTTCAAAAATAATATAAACATAAGGATGATGACAATGATATAAGAATTCAATAAAACAAGTTCAAGAATTAATTTATTCAGGAACTAATAACGTCCAAATTGTCAACATGATACTTCTTTATAAAGTAAAATTCAAGAATGCTCAGAAGAATATTTCCATGAAAAGATACTGGATGAAGCGCAAATATCAAGAATATTCCACTAATTTCATGGAGTGTAGAAGTCAAAACTTTAACCAACTGAGTATAATAAAGAATGGAATAACAAAAGAAATCACCATGCATGCGGTACTTCGCATAGACAGGTTATTCCATCAGAATAATAAATAACGGAACCAGGTCAGGCGTAATACGCACCGACAAGATATTCCAACAGAATAATAAAGAATGGAATACAACAGAAATCACCATGCATGCAGTACTTCGCATAGACAGGTTATTCCAACAGAATACTAAATGACGGAACCAGGTCAGGTGAAATTCACACCAACAGGATGTTCCAACAGAATAATAAAGACGGAACCAGGTCCGGCGTAAACGCACAGACAGGATATTCCAACAGAATAATAAAGAATGGAATACAGAAGAATTTCACCAAGTATAGGATAGCCCGCGTATACAGGTTATTCCAATAGAATAATAAAGATGGAATAATAGAATAGAACTTCTCTTTATGAATACAAAAGAAATAATACCCCTTACCGTAAAAGAAACATGATATCAGAGTAGTGAAGTAGCAGAATACTTTTCTTCTTTCTCTCTATAGTTTCTCTCTCTAGAGTTTCAGTGAATTCGTAAGAAATAATGAAGGAATGAGCTTCTATTTATAGAAGAATGGAATGAATAGTAACCACTCCATGAAAAGTCTTAATTGATTTATTTTAATCGAATGGTCCATATTTAAAGTAAAATCTTTTAAATAAAATATAATATATTCTATTTATAATCTAATAAAATGAATAACTTTTAAAAAGATTTTACTATGCAAACACTATGCAAGCACTATGCATAATAAAATATAATATATTTTAATTATTGTCTAATAAAACAGATAAATTTATAAAAGTATTCTGTTTTATATAAAAAGATTTTACTATTAGCCTAATAAAACGAATAACTTTATAAAAGTATTTTTTATATAAAAAGTTTTTCTGTTTTATTACGTTAATAATAGAATAAAACAAAACTTCATCATCATTATTATTATTCACACTATTAATCGACCAGGTCATTCCCAGGAAAGAGGGGGCTTTCCAATGAGGATTTCTCCCTATTGGCGCGTAATTAGGTGACCAAACCTCTCCTTGGCAGAACTTCTAGACATTGTTAATAATGCAAATAATAATATTAACAACTTCGTCATCTCAATTATTGATTTAATAACATATAAAATATCGACAATAATTGAATCAAACTGAGTGACTTCTCACATAAGCATTAATAATCAATACTGTGTGCTACTATGCAACCATGCGTATTACTGTACTTTTACTACCGAGTAGTTTAACAGTATCAACGGTAAAACTTCCGCCGTTATTTTCATAAAAATATTTTTGTCGTTTTCTCAATCCGACAATAATTCTGTTGTGGGATCCACCAATGATTGTGTTGTCGTACGAATATTCCCTGACCAATCGAATATTATATAACAATTTGCGTACTTTGCAAAATTTATAAATATTACCCACAACTATAACATTATATCAAATTTATTCCATAATATTCAAAAATGATATTTATAGAAAATTCATTTTTATTCATAAAAGTTGGGGTCTTACAGCTGTCACGGCTGGGAAATAAAAAATATTTAACATTATCCAACTATTCGCTGCTAAACAGATTCGAACTCGCGACCTTAAGCACCAAACCCTCGTCATATGACCACCCGAGCACCACGAGCCTAACTGTTCATTTCAACCAAGGATATATCTTTATATATCTTTGAAGAGCATTGACATTTTCTTATAAGTTCATATGAATCGGCTTGGAAGTTTGGGGGATGGTTAAGTTCTAATATAAAGATATATCCTTGGTTGAAATGAATAGCTAGGACCGTGGTGCTCAGGTGGTCATATGACGAGGGTTTGGTGCTTGAGGTCACGAGTTCGAATCTATTTAGCAGCGAATAGTTGGATACTGTTAAATTTTTTTTATTTCCCAGCCGTGACAACTTGGTCCGGCCGGGTTCAATTTATTATTTTATTTTATTTTAATTTGCTGAGTCATGACATATAATGGAGAAAAAAAAAGGTAAGCCGGTACAAGCTGTACCGGCCTGAACATTTTAACATAAAAAAATGGATAAGTCGGTACAAGCTCTTCCGGCCAGAACATTTTAACGTTAAATATTTTCTGAGTCATGACATATAATGGAGAAATATATAAAAAAAGGATAAATCGGTACAAGCTCTTCCGGCCGTATTATTTTAATAATAAATATTCATATTGTATAACTATACTGACAAAAATATTTTACGTGGGCCTCTCTTATTAAAATAAAATCCAGTACAAGTAAATATTTGGACACAACAACCTGTGCCGGCTTATCATATTTAACTTCTAATCTCAGCCTTCAAATCAATTTATCAACGGTACAAAAAGAGGTTATTTCACAGTTCCCATGGCAACCGGTTGCCATGGATGGGTTCCCATATATATATATATATATATATATATATATATATATATATATATATATATATATATATATATATATATATGGGTTTTAATCCGTGGCAAACATTTGCTATGGGCACTCTTCAGCAACCAAGTTGATTACCGTTGATCTGGACAATGTAAGGCCACGATTCAAAGTAAATACCTCCCACCGCTACAGGCTATAGCGGCAGTCACCTAACTCCAAAATTCGGATGCCAAATTACTTTATTGCCCCTCTATATTAATTATAAATATATTTACTCCTTGCCGCTAGAGGCTGTTGCGGCAAGGCACTCCCATTTCTTTTAGTTGCATTTCTTTTAGTTTAATAATTTATAGTAATTTTAGTTTACTAATTTTATTAATAAAAATAATTTACGTATCAGTTTAAATAATAATTTTAGTTTAATAAATTTATTAGTAAAAATAATTTACGTATCAGTTTTAATAATAATGATATCTTTTTTTCTACTTCATTTTTTAGGCTCAAGTAACATTTATTCTTTTTACAGAAAGCTCCAAGAACTGGGGAGCTAGTTATAATAGGGGTTGATGCTAAGAAGCCTTTCATTGAACTTGGTGTAATCTCAGGTACCTTATACCGGCTTAAATGATAGGCACACAACTAGTGCATGTGTGATACATGAAAGAAATAGAACGAAGGAAATTTTCAAAATTAGTAAATATATCATTATCATTATTTTTGCATCTTAGTAGAAGGCTGGATACTGCAATAGTGAAGTAGCAGAATACTCTTCTTCTTGCTCTCTATAGTTTCTCTCTATAGTGTCTCTTGTGAATCTCAGTGAATTGGTGATAATGAAAGAAGAATTAAGCTTCTATTTATAGGAGAAATTACTTAATAGTAACTAATTCACGAACGGTCCAGATTGATTTACTATTAAAACGGACGGTCCATATTGATTACTATTAAAACCACAACCGATGGTCCAGATTGATTTACTTTTAAAACCACAACCGATGGTCCAGATTGAATTAATACATTTAATTCGTATTAAATGTATTCTGCAGTTCTCCAAGATGCAATGATTTCATAACATCGGTTTCATTCGTTCTAGTATGTCTCCTTGGGGTGCTCCTGTTCTCTCCGTAAAGAAGAAAGATGAAAGTATGCGACTTTGTATTGATTATCAAGAGTTGAATCATGTCACCATAAAAAATAGGTACCCGTTGCCTCGTACTGATAACATGTTTGACCAGTTGTAAGGTGCCAAATTCTTTTCAAAGATCGATCTTCGTTCCGGATATCATCAGTTAAAGATTAAAACCGATGACATCCCAAAGACTGCTTTCAAAACTCAGTACTGGCATTACGAATTCCTAGTCATGTCTTTTGAATTGACTAATGCTCCTGCTGCCTTAATGGATATGATGAACTGAGTATTCAAGGAATATTTAGATCACTTTGTGGTCGTCTTTATTGATGACATCCTTATTTACTCCAAAAGCCGTGAAGATCATGAGCAACACTTGAGGCTGATACTCCAAAAGCTTCGTGAGAACAAGTTATATGCCAAGTTAAAGAAATGCGAGTTCTGGCTTGAGGAAGTAGCATTCCTTGGGCACGTAATATCAAATTATGGAATATCTGTTGACCCGACAAAGATTGAAGCAATTCAAAGCTGAGAGCAATTTAAGTCAGTGACCGAAGTACGTAGCTTTCTCGGCTTAGCTGGTTATTATCAGAGATTCGTAGAAGGGTTTTCTCGAATCGATACTCCATTAACTCTGCTGACTCAGAAAGATACAAAATTTGGTTGGAGCGAGGAATGTGAGAAGAGTTTTCAAGTACTCAAGAGAAGACTCATTTCAGCACCTGTTCTGACAATACCATCTGGTTCAGAGGAATTTGTCATCTATAATGATGCTTCAGGCAAAGGTTTAGGATGTGTTCTCATGCAACATGGGAAAGTCATATCATATGCCTCTCGACAACACAAAGAATATGAGAGGAATTATCCTACTCATGATCTAGAGTTGGCAGCTGTTGTCTTCGCACTTAAAAATTGGAGATATTACCTGTATGGGGAGAAAGTGGAGATCTATACGAATCATAAAAGCCTCAAATATTTATTCACTCAAAAGGAACTCAACATGCGACAACAACGTTGTCTCGAGCAGTTGCAAGATTATGATCATACCATCCTAGAAAAGCGATCGTGGTAGCTGATGCATTGAGTAAAAGATCATATGCGGGTACGAGTGTGATATTGTCAACGCAAATACCCATTTTGTATGACTTAGAAAGGATGGAAATATAGTTAAAGACTCCAGAGACCCACTTGATGATGGCAAATATACGAGTAGAACAGACTTTAATTGATAAAGTTAAAGCTGCTCAAGCTACGGACCTGGAGTTGATGTGTATGAAAAAGAAAGTACAAGAAGGTGTTATTCCTGAAGCAAGAATTGGTGAAGAAAGAATACTTCAAGTCAACTCCAGACTTTGTGTTCCAAACGACCCTGGTTTAAAGTATAAGATCATGATGGAGGCGCAAAACACACCATTTGTAATCCATCCTGGGAGTACCAAAATGTATCGTGATCTTCGACATACATTTTGGTGGAACAATATGAAGAGAGAGATAACGAGGTTTATCTCAAGGTGTCTAACTTATCAACGAGTCAAGGCGGAACATCAAATGCCAAAAGGTCCATTGCAACCACTTGAAATTCCAGAATGAAAGTGGGAGCACATTACCATGGATTTCATTATTGGTCTTCCCAAGGTTTCTCAAGGCATAGATGCAATTTGGGTCATTATTAATAGATTGACCAAGTCTGCTCATTTCTTATTACCTATACGAGAAACTTATACACTTGAACGTCTTGATCGTATGTATATAAATGAGATTGTAAAACTGCATGGCATGCCAGTATCCATAGTTTCTGATCGAGACCCAAGATTCACTTCACGATTTTGGGTTAGTTTACAAAAAGCTATGGGCACAGATTTACGATTTAGTTCGACATATCATCCTCAAACAAACTGGTAGTCAGAGAGGATTATTCAAACTCTTGAGGATTTATTAAGACTCTGTGTCCTTGACTTCAAAGGAAGTTGGGACAAGTTCTTGCCATTAGTGGAATTCTCCTATAATAACAATTATCAAGCAAGTATTGGCATGACTCCATTTGAGGCGTTGTATGGACGTAAGTGTCGTTCTCCAGTATGCTGGGACGAGGTGGGTGAAGAAACATTGTTGGGACCGGAGTTGGTACGTATGACTACGGAAAAAATTCAAACGATCCGACAACGCATAAAAATTTCACAAGATTGACAAAAGAGTTATGTTGATCTTCATCGAAAGGACGTGGAATTCAATATCGAAAATCATGTGTTATTACGTGTTGCTCCACGGAAAGGACTTACGGGATTTGAAAAGAGAGGAAAGCTCAATCCTTGATTCATTGGCCCATTTGTAATCCTCAATCAAGTAGGAACTGTGTCTTATAGACTCACCTTACCGCCAGGTATGTCTCGTGTTCATAACGTTTTAACATATCTATGTTACGTAAATATGTGAAAGTGATAAGTGGGTTTTGCACCTACTTATTGGATATTAATTCACGCGAACTATGCCCATCTCAAGTACATTTTAGTGTGTTTTTAGTTATATTTCATATTATTTTGCATTGCATTTACTTAAAACTCCTTTAGTGTAAAAGTGCAGGATATGGCATAATTTGGTTATGTAAATGGCATGAGGTTGTTGGATGCATGACATGAGGATCAAGTGGAGCAAGAGACTAAGCATGGATGGACGAAAGAATAAATAGCAGAACAAGTCAGTAGCAGTAGCAGAACCAGAATCAAGACTGTAGAAGCCGCGCGGCCGTGCGGCTAACATGCCAGCACACGCGCGCCCACGCGACAACTGAGTTGCATATAAACTGTAGACCGCGTGCCCGCGCAAAGTTTACGAAGGAAGGTCGCGTGCCCACGCGCGATGACTGCTGCTGCTGAGCTGTTTATTTTAATTTTTAATTTTAAGGGTTGTAATTAATTAAAAACAATTCTGACTGGTGTCAGACGTTTCTTTCATTACTTTTTACATATTTTCATATTGGAACTAGGGTTTACACTCTGGGAGAGATTCCAACGTAGAACGAAGCCTAAACTCCATCTTTTCTAATTCTTCGTGGGATTATCAATAAGTGTGGATAACTCTTGTTATTTTGCTAGATTTATATGAGGATTTGAACATTAATATTGGTTTATAATCAGCAATTGGGTTTTATCGTTTCTATCCTTCTATTTCAATTGTTTGCTTATTAGCCGTGTTTAGCTTTGATCCCATAATGGCTTTTGGTTCAGTCATGAACTAAACTCTATTATGGGATTCTAACGGATTTTAATATGTAGTTTAATTGCGAGCTTGATTGTTGAACTGTTTTATACATCAATATGAATTTTTATCATGGTTGTTTTGCATGTATGAATGCTTGATCACCATTCGTTTTAGTACTTGTATGGAATTGAAAATGAACATGCGAGTATGGATTGTAATCATGATAGCATACGTATATGGGGCTGTTTTGTATGGCTTGTATATTTCGTGAACCAGATTGAAATATATTATTTCACCATATGAGTTAAAATAAGGGCTTGTGCTTAAAATCAATATGGTTGCAAATTCACATAGACATATAGTGATTTTGGTTATATTGATGATTACATGTTGTCTATCGCTTGTGGATACTGTGTGAGTAGGTCATAGTGCATTGAAAAATGGCTATGACTATTCTAGTGCTCTTGGCTACTTTTCTGTGATATGTAAATGATCTTGCAGGATGGTGGTAATTAGATGAAGTATTAAATGAAGTTAGGATCCCATTATTTCCAGATTTGATTTATTTCGTTATTATTCTTATTTTAGTTATTATTTGCATTTAGAGTAATTCACAATTATAATCTTTAGTTTAAGCATATAAAAATAGTGATTTAGTTGATGCATAGTGGTTTGAATTAAACAACTTTCTCTGTGGGATCGATACTCTAGTTACTATGTATTACTTGTTGACACATGTATACTTGCATGAGTTAGAGCTCTTTTGTTAGAACTAAAAAAGAGGCAACAGAAAGACCTGAACCATATTATTGAATTAGAACCAGACGAGATAGCAGAAGATTTAACGTATGAAGAGGTACCTGTTAAAATCTTGGATAAGAAGGATCATATTCTACGCTTCAAGGTTATACCTCAAGTCAAAGTTTTGTGGAGAAACCACGATGTGGAGGAAATGACCTGGGAGTTAGAATCTGAAATGAAATTAAGGTATCCTCACCTCTTCGACATATCAGGCACGTACCCTAATTTCGAGGACGAAATTTCATAAGAAGGGGATGTTGTAAGACCCCAACTTTTTTTTAAATAAAGAATAATTTTTTTCAAAATATATTTTTGAATATTATAGTGTGGATATGATATAATGTTATAGTTGTGGGTAATATTTGAAAATTTTGCAAAGTAAGCAAGTTGATATAAAATATTCGTTGTGTCAGGGAATATTCGTTTTAACAGGGAATATTCGTACGACGACACAATCATTGGTGGACCCCATAACGGAAGTATTGTCGTAGTTAGAAAACGATAGAAATATCTTTTTATAAAAATAATGGCGAAAGTTTTACCGTTAAGCTGTTGAACTACCCGATGATAAAAGTACAGTAATATGCGTGGTTGCATAGTAGAACACGGTATTGATTATTGATGCTTACATGAGAAGTCACTCAGTTATACTCAATTATTGCTACAGTAATTGTTGCATAGTATCTCACGTTATTTGATTCAATTATTGTCACAGTATTAATATTTTATATTATTAAATCACTAATTGAGACAACAAAGTTTTTCATATTATTGTTTGCAATATTGATGATGTCTAGAAAGTTCTATCGAGGAGAGGTTTGGTCACCTAATTGCGCGCCAATAGGGAGAAATCCTTATTGGAAAGCCCCCACTTTTCTGGGAATGATCTAGTTGTTAAATATTGTGAGTTATAATATTAATGATGAATAATTGTTGAAGTATTAAGAATGTGTTTATTGAAGATAAGTGAATTACAAAAGTTAGAGGGGAATAATGTAAACTTGGAAAACTTTAGGGGTACTAAAGTGTAATAAGTTAAATCAATCTGAACCATTGGTGGTGGTTTTAATAGTAAATCAATCTGGACCGTCGATGGTGGCTTTAATAGTAAATCAATCTGGACCATCGATAGTGATTTTAATAGTAAATCAATCTGGACCGTCGATGGTATTTTTAAAAGTAAATCAATTTGGACCGTCGGTGGTGGTTTTAAAAGTAAATCAATATGGACCATTGGTTGTGGTTTTAATAGTAATCAATATGGACCGTCTGTTCTAATAGTAAATCAATCTGGACCGTTCGTGAATTAGTTACTATTAAGTCATTTTTCCTATAAATAGAAGCTTAATTCTTCTTTCATTCTCACCAATTCACTGAGATTCACAAGAAACACTATAGAGAGAAACTATAGAGAGCAAGAAGAAGAGTATTCTACTACTTCACTATTACAATATTCAGCCTTCTACTAAGGTAAGGGGTATTATTTCTTTCGTATTCATAAGGAATACTATTTTTCGTATTCATCCTTTAATATGTCGGAATAACCTGTCTACGCGGATTACGTACCGTATGACAGGTGAAAATCCATTTGCAATTTCGTATGTTATTTCTTTTTATATTCTTAAATCTAAACTTATTATGGTAAGTATTGCTTCTATAATCCTTGAAATTAGTGGAATATCCTTAAGTTTTGCGCTTTATCCAATATCATTTCATTGGAATATTTATATGAACTCTCTTATTAAATATCAATATTTTCACCGGGGTACTATTCACGGGTTACTATTCACTAAAAGATTATTCACTCGGGTATTCGGGGCACTTTTCATGCCATAGTACTATTCATGAGTTACTATTCACCCGGTTACTATTCACTCAAATAATATTCACTCGGATATTCAGAGTACTTTTCATGTCGGGATACTATTTACGGGCTACTATTCCTGAAATACTATTAACAAGGTACTATTCCCAGGGTACTTTTCACCAAAAAAATTATTTCTTTACTGTCCAAATTATTTTTAATATATGGATACTATTATTGAATTTTACTTCACAAAGCAGTATCATGTTGACAATTTAGACAATATTAAATTTAGAATAAATTAAATTATAAATCTTTAAAATTTATCCTTTGCTTTTATTTAATTGAATTCTTATATCATTGTCATCATCCTCATGTTTATATTGTAATGAAAGTCATCATTCGCCTATAGTGCATTGATGGACAGTTGTTGGTATGATTATGACCAGAGATTATTCGGTATAGTCATGACCATTGATGATTACATGAATATCCTTGGCCCGTAGTGCATGGATGATTTGATGATGTGGTTTATTTATTAAGTTGAGTCTCAATGATAAAGTTGATGAAAAACTTTTTTAAATCATAGAAGATAATAGATATCATGCTCTACTTGACTCTTCTAATGGATTGCTTGTTCCGCTGCAATTAAACTTGTTGTTTATTATATTCTATCAGTTTAACATTGTTGAAGACTAACGATAACTTATTCTGCATTATCTTAGTCATAATATTTCTTACTGGGCTAGTTGAGCTTACCCTTTTGCTTTCATTATTCTCTTCAGAAAATGAGAACATAGCCAAGACTAGTCGGAGAACGGAGTGATGATCCGAGATGGTGCATTAGTAGTCCTCACTATTCTATGAAATAGTGTGATAATAATTGTAATGAGGACTCCATTGAGTGTGGATATTGTCTAGAAGACAATATTCGTTTTAAAATTCCCAGCTTAGGTTTTGTCGTATGTTACTCGACAGTTGTATAATTAAGTTGTATTTAAATTTTGTACCATGTATTTGGCAACCCAAGATGGGTGATGTACGTATACCTATTTTGGGGATGTCACATTATCTATCTTTTATGCAAAAACCTTAGTTTGGATTGGATTTCTGGAGAATTGAAGCAATTGAGGATGCAAGAAGGATTCAAGGTATGAGCAAAGAAGGGAAGGAGGATTGTAACACAATTTTTATTCTTTTTCCCTATCTTTTACTTTTGTATTCTGAATGATTAATCAATTGTAGATTATGGATTTTAATTCAATGACAATAAACTAATTCTCTATTTAAGAATGCAATAGATCTTATTGTGTAACTGTGATTGACATGCTTCCTTGTTAAAATATTTTTAAATATTATCGGATTCTCTATTATGATTTGAGTTTAAGTGCTTAATTGTCTGATTAGTAATTACCGTGATAATTTATATGAAATTAAGAAACGTATTATAGATTTAGATATGATCATAATAGCATGTGATTGTGTTTTGTTCATGTCGATGTAATTCATGATTTATGTTTGTAACGCCCCCAAATCCGGGTACCTGTTACCTCGGACCTGGTTCATTACTATACATCCTTCATATGAATATTTATAACTTTATTAATAAAATAATGAATACTACCTCGGTTTGATACCAATTAATACATTAATTCTTTCCATTTCCAAAATCTGGAACCTTTACAACCTTGTATTACACTTTTAAATCATATTGATTTAAATTATACAATTCAAGTTATAAATGATATGTTTCACTTAAATATATTGGATTTGAAGTATCCATGAACTCACAACTAGACTTAACTATTCTTCTATACAGTGTTCATTGACTATACAATTACAGTATGTCATATGATTAATCTGTATTGTCGACGTCGGGAAAAATTTCTCTTTTGGAATTCCTTAGACTTTATTTTTTTCTATGTGGTTCGAATTTGATTCGAAAAGGTGAATTTAATAAAAGAGTCCAACATGAAATGTCGACGATTTGAGAAGATTAATTTTACAGAGCCGCCAGTTGATAAAAGTGAAATGGTTGTACCAATTCAACCGAGTTTATGAAAAAGTTTTTTGCAAAAGGCTCAATTACTGAACTCTGTTTAACAGGCCTCGGAAACCTAGATTCATAGAGTTCAGGGGCTTGTTTAAGTGGGAGGAAGGTGTTAGGCACCCTCGACTTTCGTGAAAATACGATTACTGCATATTTTCAATTCCCTAACTTGTGTGTATGTGTGTGTGTACATTACAGTTAATTGGGCCTATGTGCTTTTATTTGGAAGTAGTGTTATGCCTTTTTTGCACCTATATACAAAGGGTTTGACTTGTATAAAAGTTCAATTTTAATACAAGATGTATAAAATGATGTTTTGAAAATAGGTTTTCAAACCCTTATGCTCACATAGTAATTGAGGCCTTTGATACTTCCATTTTATTTTGTATTCGGCTTGTTTTGATTTTTATTCTCGAGATGTGAAGTATCTTAGACAAAATAATATATACATATAGATGTCGGGCTCCTTATGGGCATGAAAGCTATCAAAGGATGTCCGAGCACCACGCATAGGATCTGTAAGCTGGCTGTACAACTGAAAAGGATCCATCATGGGAACCGGGTCTAGATCTATGGATTTAATCATAGATCTCGTGATTCTTAGGCTCACAAGATGTCATATGAATAACATGCATAACAGATATACTACAATAAAACAAATATTTAATCTAAACGCTGCAAAACAAAGGATTCATCAGTTAAATCCTTGCATGCGCGTAACCAAAGCTTCCAGCTTCCTCTAGATATAGATCTAGGGTCGCTCGGTTGCTTAATATTTATAAAACTAGAAAGAAAACTAGATTTAAATAAATCTTAGCCATTTTAGCTCAACGGTTTCAGTTGTAGAACTTTTGAACCGGTTAAGAGTTAGATATGGCTAGATTTAGA
Source organism: Panax japonicus (assembly GCA_020205505.1). Taxonomy (NCBI): domain Eukaryota; kingdom Viridiplantae; phylum Streptophyta; class Magnoliopsida; order Apiales; family Araliaceae; genus Panax; species Panax japonicus. Next base: position 56,989,620 of record CM035102.1, on the reverse strand, counting down.
TATATCTAGTCCACAAATCAAGATATTACAGATTTACATTGAATAAACAATTAAACTGATATTTAATCACAGTTAAAAATTAATATATATATATATACATATATATGTTAAAGCAAATAAACTCTTCAGATAAAAAAAATCTAACAGTGTGCTACAAGGAAGGCTTCAGACTGCTTTTGGAGCTTGAAAAATCAATTTCCATATCGGTTAAAATTTGATATGTTGTAGTATATATGTATATATGTGTTTACAAAGAAGAATATTAAGGTTTGGAACACTATAAAAGGGGTTAAAAGCTGAAGTGGACATATTTTTCTCACTTTTTTCCTTTTTTTCTTCTTCTTTTATGGCTGATTGGGGGGCGGGGGTCTATTTATAGACCAAAATAGGCGCGAGTCTACCTGTGGTTTCCTGGATGGGCCCGGGCCTCGTGGTTCTTGTTGTCTCAAAGTACGTGCACTAGGACCAACGCGTAGTTTGCTCAACCCTTCATAACTTTCAATCCGAGAATCCGATGGAGGTGTGTCATACCATTTCAGAAAGATTTTTCCGAGAGTTGCACAATGACATAGGGCTTGCCCTTTTCCAAATCCAGGAAGATGGGTCCATGACCGAAATGGCATCTTCGGGTCTTCGCAGGCAGTTCATTGAGCTATTTTACGTAATTTGCGCTCGGAAGTGCTGTAATGGCTCTTTGTGACCCTTTTTGCAATTGTATTAGGGTTGTTGAAGTTGAGTTATCAAAATGACCGTTTTTCCTTTCCGGGGGTTGTCTCCAGGTTTGACGGGCTTTTGGCTATCCTTCGGGGTTGTCTCCAGGGTTAGATTGCTGCCAACTTTTCTTTTCCTTAGAGTTGATCTCCAAGATTGATTTTGATGTTCCACATGGATGTCTCCGTTGTCAAATTTGATGTTGTGGTACTCCAGAGTTATCTCTAGAGTGTGAAAAAGATATTTTTGCCCTCCTGCATAGAAATTTTGAATGTCTACATGTATGACATCATATGTGTATATATAATTATATATACACGTAATTCTTCAATATTTTTGTACAAAGCTCAACCATCAAGCATTAGTCATCACTCTCGATTTGGAAATCTGTTGCGAGAGAGACGGAGATGCAGAGAAGAACGGATAAGGAAAGAAACTTTCAATTTGAATTTGCAATGAAATATGAATCGAAAATAATTAATCGGTTTGGGTCTGTATTTCTTTTTAAAAATATGGGTCCAAACTTTACCCAACCTAAATAAATAAAAACAGTTAACCAACCCAATTAATTCCAATTAATATAGATCAACTTAGGGTTAACTAACCAATTTGCCAGCTCTACTTGCGATAAAATATTGCGATTGGATATAATGTCACACTATATATGCATGTATGATATTAATTTATATAATTACACAATAATTATATACTACAATGAACTAAGTACTACTATAATTATAAGAAAAACTAAAGTTCATAAAAAATTTATAATGCTACATTTTCTTAGATGAAACAGCTCTTTGGAGTGATTGTACTCGTAGAATTCAGACTGGCCCAGCCGCCCTAGCTATACTAGTGAAAATTGACAATTTTTTAACAAAAATGATATCATGATCAAACATTTGATGTTTGTCCTCAACTCTCTGACTCATGTGAAGTTCTCTCTTGGCCTGCAAACCATTGAACTGTTCTTCTTGCTATAGGCAACCAAACCCTCCTCATCTTCTCTTCCCTTGTACTTTTTCTTGTGCTGGATTCTGAGAATCTTGAGAGATTAAATAACTCTGACATCGATCTTTTATCTGACAAATTCAATGATCTTGAGGCAATTGAATGTTGGTAATTTTCTTCAAATTTTGAAGTAGAACAAGAAAGTGTATGACTTCTTGTAATTTTACTAACCCTAGACTCATAAAACCTTTTCCTCTCCATATCCTCCTTAATTTTCAAAATATGTTCATCCCTTGAAAATCTTTCTCTACTATTTGTCTCCAAGGGTGAGAATCGTTTAACGGACATAACATTAAGCATCTCCGAATTCAATGATATCAAATCTGAAGAATTAACATCACTCCATCGACTCTTGTAAATGATATCCGAGACAACAATCTTGTGCTTAAACTTATGCAAGAGTTCTTTGTCTTTGTAAGTACTATTGTGATCTTCTTGCGCTAAATGCTCTTCATATCTCTTAGCACTCTTACTAAATTTTCGTAAACTATTTGCCAAGTTGAACCTTGATGATCTTTGATGATTATATTGCTCCCTTTGCACGAAAAGCTCGAGGCTTTGATCCTCCATAAGAGTGGAGGAGTTTCGAGAACATCTCAAACTATTCGAAAAAGTATAACTTGTTATGTCTCCTACATTGAACTTGTACCTACAAAGTGGACAGCTAGAATGGCCTTCTAGCCATTTATCAATGCAGCTCTTGTGGAATGCATGCTTACACTTGGGCAATAATCGAAGAATTTCAGTTTCTTCGAATTTAGACAAGCAAACTACACATTCTAGGCCTTGTTTTGATCCCTTGAGTGAAGAGAATCTGAAAAAAGGTAACAATTCAATCACCTTTTTATCGATTCCTGAAAATCTAGACCTTGATCGATGAAGTCCACTAGGGTTTTGCTCATGGATTAAGTACTGATCACTTTCAATTGTATTGCAAGACTTAGCATAAGCAAGTATGAGAAATGTTAAGGAAAACAAAACTGAGAGGATACCCATAACAATTGCAATGCTTGGATGTAGGGAATGGAGGATTCGTGATCTTGAATTGTTTGATTTCTCTTGAGCTTTGACATGAAACAAGAGGAAAAGAATTGAAAAGAAAACCAAAGTCTTGCCCATTAAAAAATGGCACATATGCTTCTCCTGTGTCAATCTCTTAATGAAGTTTTAAGCATAAATATCTACTTAAAGATTAAGTTACATGCTTTTGTCATGTACAAACATGTTTATAAGTCAAATATGTTCCTTAGTCTTTGTCCTTTTTTGTTTGTCCTAATTTGAGAACTTAATATATATGTTAGCTAGCAATGGTTTCGGCTGGTGTTTAATTTGATACTGAAAACTACTTATAGCATGGAGCCAATGAGCAACTTACATGCCTCTTAGATAGTCAAATTTGTTGGATTATGAGCTTATTGGAAAGAAAATATCTCAACTTATCGAACGGGAGATATTAGCTTAGACCTTTATAAGGACACAACTATATATAAGCCTTTATAAGCCTTTGTTTAGGCCCCTTAACTTATATTAATTTGTGACCTAAAGTTTTATCAGGGTATAAATTTCTACTTTTGAGAGAGTGGAAAATAAAATGGAAGAACATTAATATAACTTTTGGTACTGCCATATCCCAATTTAATTTATGAGTCCTAAATTTTGGGAATTTTGCAAAAAGGATAATGTCTACTTTGAAAGTTAAGTAGCAAGTTACGTTATGGCTTTTACCAGTCACTTTCTGCAAGTTTTGGCCTTTGATTCTTGTTATGGAGCTGAGATTTAATTTTTTTTATTTTTTATTTTTTTGTTGACCTCCTTTTTAATGTCTAATGCGTCCTCAGTGCTCGTCTTATTTCATGGATTTTTCTTTAGGTGTCTTGATCAGGTAACAAAATATATGAGCAATATATGTCATGTTCAGGGTATTTCTTTATCAAATTTTGAACAAAAAACATTAAGTCAAAATGAACGGCTAAATAACCTAAATAGTCCTTGTACTTTTGATTAGTTTCAATTTCGTTCTTGTACATTATTTTTTTCATAATTATCCTTGTAATATTTCTCAAATATACAATGGTCCTAAGTGTAAGACCCCAACTTTTACGAATAAAGATGAATTTTCTATAAATATCATTTTTAAATATTACGGAATGAATTTGATATAATGTTATAGTTGTGGGTAATATTTAGAAATTTTGCAAAGTACGCAAGTTGTTTATAATATTCGATGGGTCGGGGAATATTCGTACGACGTCACAATCATTGGTGGACCTCACAACGGAATTATTGTCGGATTAAGAAAACGACAAAAAAATTTTTTATGAAAATAACGGCGGAAGTTTTACCGTTAACTATTGAAACACCCGGTGTTAAAAGTACAAGAATACGCATGGTTGCATAGTAGCACACGGTATTGATTATTGATGCTTACGTGAGAAGTCATTCAGTTTTATTCAATTATTGTCGATATTTTATATATTATTAAATCAATAATTGAGATAACAAAGTTGTTAATATTATTATTTGCATTATTAACGATATCTAGAAGTTCTGCCAAGGAGAGGTTTGGTCACCAAATTGCGCGCCAATAGGGAAAAATTCTTATTGGAAAGCCCCCTCTTTCTTGGGAACAACCTGATCAATTAATAGTGTGAATAATAATAATAATAATGAAGTTTTGTTTTATTATTATTATTAATGTAATAAAACAGAAATGCTTTTTATATAAAATAAAATACTTTTATAAAGTTATTCGTTTTATTAGACTAATAGTAAAATATTTTTATATAAAACAGAATACTTTTATAAAGTTATCTATTTTATTAGATAATAATTAGAATATATTATATTTTATTATGCATAGTATTTGCATAGTGCATGCATAGTGTTTGCATAATAAAATCTTTTTATATAAAACAGAATATTTTTATAAAGTTATTCGTTTTATTAGATTATAAATAGAATATATTATATTTTATTGTAAACCAATCTGGACCGTCCATTTAAAGTAAATCAATCTGGATCATTCATGGATTGGTTACTATTCAGTCCATTCTTCTATAAATAGAAGTTCATTCCTTCATTATTTATTACGAATTCACTGAAACTCTAGAGAGAGAAAATTATAGAGAGAAAGAAGAAAAGTATTCTGCTACTTCACTACTTCTATATCCAGTTTCTTCTTTATAAGGTAAGGGGTATTATATTTTTTTTATATTCATGAAGAGAACTTCTGTTATTCCATTCTCTATTATTCTGTTGGAATAACCTGTATACACGGTCTACCCTATACTTGATGAAATTCTTCTGTTATTCCATTATTTATTATTCTGTTGGAATATCATATCTATGCGTTTTACATCGGACCTGGTTCCGTCTTTATTATTCTGTTGGAATATCTTGTCTGTGCGTTTTACGCCGGACCTGGTTCCGTCTTTATTATTCTGTTGGAATATCCTGTTTGTGTGTTTTACGCCGGACCTGGTTCCGTTATTTATTATTCTGTTGGAATAACTTGTCTATGCGAAGTACCGCATGTATGGTGATTTCTGTTGTTATTCCATTCTTTATTATTCTGTTAGAATATCCTGTCGGTGCGTGTTACGCCTGACCTGGTTTCATTATTTATTATTCTGTTAGAATAACATATCTATGCGAAGTACCGCATGCATGGTGATTTCTTTTGTTATTTCATTCTTTATTATACTCAGTTGGTTAAAATTTTGACTTCTATACTCCATGAAATTAGTGGAATATCCTTGATATTTGCGCTTCATCCAGTATCTTTTTCGTGAAAATATTTTTCTGAGCATTCTTGAATTTTACTCTACAAAGAAGTATCACGTTGACAATTTGGACGTTATTAGTTCCTGAATAAATTAATTCTTAAACTTGTTTTATTGAATTCTTATATCATTGTTATCATCCTCATATTTATATTTTGTTGAAAGTCATTTGTGGCCTGTAGTGCATAGATGGACTTGGTATGATTATGACCAGGGATTATTCGGTGTAATCATGACCGCAATGTTACAAATGATGTGGTAAAAGTTCTCATTGGCCCGTAGTGCATTGATGGACAGTTGTTGGCATGATCGTGACCATTGATGAATACACCAATATCCTTAGCCCGTAGTACATGGGTAATTTGTGGTTGTGATACTAATGAATATCCTTAGCCGTAGTGCAGGGATGATGTGAATTATTTATTAAGCTGAGTCCCAGCGATAAAAATGATGAAAACCTTTTAAATCATAAAAGATAGTAGATTTTATTCTCTACTTGACTCTTTTAATGGATTGCATGTTCCGCTGCAGTTAAACTTGATGTCTTTTGTATTTTATCAGTTTAACACTGTAGAAGACTAATGATAATTTATTCTGCATTATCTTAGTCATAATATTTCTTACTGGGCTAGTTGAGCTCACATTTCTTTCACTGTTCTCTTCAGGAAATGAGAATGTAGTCGGAACTAGTCGGAGAATGAAGTGACGGTCCAGATGATAGTATTAGTAGTCCTCACTATTCTGTTAAATAGTGTGATAATAAATATAATGAGAACTTATTCTGAGAGTGGATATTGTCTAGAAGACAATAGTTGTATTAAAACTCACAGCTCTCTTGTTGTATATTAAAGATTGTATTTGTATTCTGTACCATGTATTTGGCGACTCAGAATAGGTGATGTATACCTATTTTGGAGGCGTCACAGTTGGTATCAAAGCTTAGGGATATGATCCCTGGCTAAGATGTGAGACAAGAACTAGGAGGGGAGAGACGGAGAATTCTTTCGCTAGTATGACCTACCTAAATTTGTTTGATATTTAATTGGTTGGTCAGAGTATAGGGATTATATGTGATATGTTAACTAACCCTTGTTTTGTGGCAGTATTTGAAAATGGCATCCGAGAATGTTGAGAACATCAATGGAGCACAGGAGACCGTTGAGTCTCCATAGATCAATAATCAGGATAATGTGCATCAGGAAGGCGACAATCCTAATGCAAACAACAACACTGACCAAATGATGAACGATGGAATATTTCGAGGCTTCATGCAATTCATACAACATCAGGCGAGAGCGGCTCCTGTCGAAAATGCAGGTGGAAACACTGCCAACTTTCGGACGGTCACCGCCAAACAGTTCAAGGAGCTGGGACCACCGGAGTTTTTCGGAGAGCCAAAACCACTTAAGGCGGAGACGTGGATATTGTCTAGAAGACAATAGTTGCATTAAAACTCACAGCTCTCTTGTTGTATATTAAAGATTATATTTGTATTCTGTACCATGTATTTGGCGGTTACTAATTAACTAACATTAATACTTTTAGGGAATAAATTGGATGTCTAATTAACGAAAAACCTTAATTTTACATGCTTAGACATCTAAATATCCATGTCAGCATTTTCCTAATGCTATGTCAGCTTTGTAGTCTCATCTTGCAAGTTGTTAGGACTAAAGTGCATATCTAAGAAATAGTACAAGGACAATTATAAGAAAAATAATGTGCAAGGACTAAATTGAAACTAACTCTAAAGTACAAGGACTATTTGTCCAAAATCAACAGGTGTCACTGCCGAAAAAAGAGAGCATATCTTCGTCCACTATTCACATTAAATACATTGTTTTGCTACTGTTATGGAATAACAATGCAGTAAAAAATATACTAAAGAAAAATTGAAAAAAAGACGATTACATAACTAGACACAAAATGTGTGGTCGGTCAAAAAATTAAGCGACTCTACAATCCGCAGTAAATTAGTCTCACCATCTCGAAATATCATATATAATATCCCCTCTGAATCTATAAGTTCTACCTCTACTTCTACGTTCCAGTAACAAGCTCAATCATTGTTTGAATAATTTGACCAATACCTTTAAATTAAAATTAAATTAAGCGTCATCAATAACATTTGCCTACTAGGACTATATATATATGGGAAATAATATTTCTACGTATGATTCTTTCACATAAAAGTAAAACCCACCTTATTATTTTGTGAAAAAAAATCTTACAAAAATATCAGAAAAAAATCTTATAAAAATATCAAAATTACATGTTTGTCATACTTGAGTCAGACATGTATGACACAGCTCGACCTTAGCTCATCCAAAAATAAAGTTGCCCGAGCGGGCTTACATGACACAGCTCGAACTTGGCTCACCACATTTGCCACCCAATTTGGACGACAAACTTTGGTAACTTGATATAAACTACAATCTCCAAGTAAAAGGAAGGGGATGTACTAGTGGCTTAACTGTTGAGTGTATTAACTTGCTAACTGCATAATTTGTAAATAGGAAAAAAATAAAAAGAAAAAAGAAAAATAGATACAAATTAAACTATATTGAATTCTCAAGGAAAGCTATCAATTTTTACATGATCATTATGCTCCTAGCCTTCTATTGTCCCTGTACAGTTCTAACTATGTTATTTAATTTGCTGGGTATAACATGAATTGTTATTAAATTTAAATTTAAGTATCGTTAACGCTAATATTTGTTTACGCACCTCAATCACCAATAGCATGTCAAGTTCTACACAGAAACGAAATTACACGCGAAGCTTAACAGTTTGTGCCACCGAGGGATAACTCCAGTGTAAGAATAAGTACATGCTGAATATGATTTAATAATGGAGGCTTAATGCTCTAGTGCGGAAAAATAATATTGTGTGTACCTGAGAACCAAAGTATAACTTTGTATTTATAGTGATCATACCTCCTTCTCTGTATAGGATATTCCTCATTAGGTATAATTCCTTAATGAGATTGAATTTAATCTCCTTAAAGAAAGTAAGTCGGAACATATCCTTGTAATTCTATAATTAAGCACACCTAGAGGGGGGTGAATATGTGTGAATATTTAGAAGTGATCTACAGTGACCAACTTTCAAAGTTTACTATAGCAGGCTATAATCGGACGGTCTAACCCTGTCCGTATTAGTTATATTCTTCATCTGTTATAAACGGACAGCTAATACCTGTCTGTATTAGTGTAAAACTTTTTCGACGCAAACAAAAATTGCAGAATATTGAAGCTAAAAACTGAAGCAAAAAAATAGTAAATCACACCGAGATTTTTTACGTGGTTCAGCTCCTATCCTCTACTCTAATGGCCTAATCCACGTCCAATCCCAACTAGGATTGAAGACTCACTTTATTAAAATAATATTCAGCAATTACAAAGACAATAAAACTCTCTGTTACAACGACAATCGATTGGACACCTCTGCCCCCTTTGCACATCTGCAACTCTGCAACACCACTCACCTCTGAGACTTTGATAGATTCGTTGAACAAACTGAATATTACTAAAATAAAAATCCCCCAAGTCAACCTCGACTTGTACTATGTTTACAATAGATATAAATAAGGAATACAAGAACACTGTAAACCAAGACTAACAGACTGATATGATAATTTGTATCTTGGATAACTTGAAGAATTTCTGTTCAGTAGTCTTGTTCTTCCAATGCCGAGCAAAGTAGTATATATATATATATATATATAAGATAGCAACGGCTATGTAACGTTCTAATCCCTCCTGCGACGGCTAGTACTTTTTGATTGAAATAGGAGATCAACGTTACCAATGACAACCTCAGTAGATAAGGAAATACAGCTATGAAGAAGTCAATTAAAAATCAAATACTAGTTGAAAGAGTCCTATTAGCAATTAGGAAGATCCCTTAAAAATAGCAACTACTATTTAGCATGTGACCAAATAACTGCTCCATCAACTTTAAATAAGAATCCTTAATAAAACCAATTCCTAAAAAATCTCCCAAATACGTATAAATTGGTAGCTCAATATATATATAACAGATAACACACACACACACACACACACACATATATATATATATATATATATATATATTGGAAGGATATAACCGCACAATTAAATATGAGAAATTTAAGGAATATTAAACAGATTTTCAATCTCCTTAAAATACTCCAATTTGAATTAGTCTTCAAAGCAAATCAGGATTGGATATATATTCTATATAAAAACTTAAAGCATGTGACAAAAATAACCAACCTGTTTTACTCATTCCAATACTGCAGTAACTTGCGTGAGCTAGGAAACAAAGTGATTACTCCATGCATTAACCCATGCAAACTATTATATATTATATAATTAATATGCATAAAAGTATTTGAATAACATGACCCAATTAAAGAATAAGTCAATATAAAATCAATTAAGCCCATATAAATATTGTCATCATTAAAACCACAAAGTATATAAACCAACATTCTCCCCCTTTTTGATGATGACAATATATTATTTTTTTTAAATTTATATGCTCCCCCTAAATTTATGCATATTAAGTCAACATGAATACCAAGTCAATTCAAATTTCAAATACCAAATATTTCTCCCCCTTTGTCATTATCAAAAGAAATCATTAAGCACAAGTTGGTTATAACATAATCATCATTACCCAAATATCTCTCCCCCGTTGTCATTAACAAAAAGGAGACATTAGTGAGATCCTTGAATTTCACATTCTAACCACATACAGACATTCCAAGTTCTCTTCTCAAAGCGTAAAATCGCTCAGTAGGGACAAATACTAATTTAATTAACCCTTTATCAACATTATCTCTTAAAAAATGATGTCTCACTTCAATATGCTTAGTGCGAGAATGAAGCACATGATTTTTTGAAATATCAATTGCACTAGTATTGTCACACATAATAGGCACATTTTCACATATCACATTAAAATCATGAAGAGTTTGAATCATCCATAAAATTTGTGAACAACTACCTGCCGCCAAATATTCACCTTCCGTAGTAGACAAGGCAACTGATGTTTGCTTTTTACTATGCCAAGCCACAAGGCTTTGTCCTAAAAATTCACAAGCACCGCTTGTGCTTTTTTTATCAACTTGACACCCTACATAATCTGCATCTGAATATCCAATTAGTTCAAAGTTAGGAGATACGGGATAGTATAAGCCAAAATTAATTGTACCAGATAAATATTTAAATATTCTCTTTACCGTTTTAAGATGAGATTCTTCAGGTTAAGCTTAAAATCTAGCACAAAGGCATACACTATACATAATATCAGGTCTTCATGCAGTTAAATAAAGTAAACAACCAATCATACCTCGATACATTGTCACTTCAACATCTTTACCTGTAGCATCCGTAATAAGATTAATGGTAGTACTCATTGGTGTTGACTTTGGTTTGGTATTTTCAAAACCGAATCTCTTTAATAACTCCTTTAATACTTGGATTGGTGAATGTGAATCCCTTCATTGGATTGTTTGATTTGAAGGCCCAAAAAATAGTTTAATTCCCCTATAAGGCTCATGTCAAACTCATTATGCATACATTGGGAAAACCACTCACACAAAGAGTTAGTAGTAGCTCCAAAAATTATGTTATCCACATAAATTTGAACAATTAATAAATCTTTATTTTTGGTTTTAATAAAAAGAGTAAAGTAAATCTTACCGTGATTAAAACCATTTTCTAATAAAAACTTGTTTAGTCTTTAATACCAAGCTCTTGGAGCTTGTTTTAATCCATACAAAGCCTTTTTCGATTTAAACACGTGATGTGGATATTTTTCATGTTCAAAACTGGGTGGTTGCTTAACATATACTTCTTCATTTAAGTAACTATTTAAAAAAGCACTTTTCACATCCATTTGATATAATTTAAATTGTCTAAAGCATTCATAGGCTAATAAAATTCTTATAGCTTCCAACCTTGCAACAGGGGCAAAGGTTTCTTGATAGTCTATAACTTCTTGTTGATTATAGCCTTGAGCTACCAATCTAGCCTTATTTCTAGTGATTATGCCATTTTCATCAAGTTTATTTTTGAAAATCCATTTTGTACCAATTATAGAAGCATCTTTAGGAGATTTGACAAGATTCCATACCTGACACCTTTTGAATTGGTTTAATTCTTCCTGCATGGAAATAGACCAATTTTCATCTTGAACTGCTTCATTGGCATTCTTTGGTTCTATTTGTGAAAGAAATGTGGAGAATGCACAGTAATTCCTTGTTTTCCTTCTTGTGTTCATCCAAGTGTCAGGATCACCTATGATCAGATTTGGTGGATGATTTCTCATTGTTCTAGATGGTTTAGGAAGCCTTGTTGTAGTCATTTGTTTGTTGGATTCAAACTGTGGTATGTCACATTCTGCATCAATGTGTTCGTCTGATTTTTCTTCTAAATTGGACGGTTCTGACTGTCTATTTTTTAGTGTCTGCATGTCTGAGTTTTCAACTAAAATGGACGGATCAGGCTGCCTAATTTCAACTGTATTTCCTTCTGATTCGGATGGCTTAGGCTGTCCAGATTTAGCAATTTGGCTTCCACGACTCAAATTGTTATTTCCTGCAGAATCCTCATCTTTTGACAGATCATGGTTAACTTCATTAAATATTACATGTACTGATTCTTCAACCTTTGGCTTGTCAAGATTATAAACCCTATATGCCTTACTTTGTGCTTAATAACCAAGAAAAATAGCTTTAGTTGATTTTGCATCAAATTTTCCAAGATTACTATTAGTATTTAAAACAAAACATTTAGCACCAAACACTTTAAAATAATTAATATTAGGATTCCTTTTGTTTAGTAACACATATGGTGTTTTTAATAAAATGGGCCTAATCAATACTCTATTTAGAATGTAACATGCAATACTTACAGCCTCTGTCCAAAATCTTTTAAGCAGTTTACTTTCTTGAAGTAACGTTCTTGCAGTTTCTTAGACAGTACGATTCTTGCGTTCCATTACACCATTTTGTTGTGGTGTTCTTGGTGCAGAAAATTCATGTGTAACACCTTTCTCACTGCAATATGGTATAAAGTCTTTTCCAAATTCCCCACCATGGTCACTCCGAATACCAATCAGCTTGAGGCTGTGTTTTGTTTCAACATTCTTTATAAGTTTTTTAAATTCTGTACAAGCTTGATCTTTAGTTTTCAAAAATAAAACCTATGTAAATATTGAAAAATCATCAACAATAACAAAGGCATAATGATTATTTCCTAAGCTAGCATATCTCTCGGGTCCAAACAAGTCAAGTTGCAATAATTGAAGAGGTAAAAAAGTTGATACCTGATTTTTGCTGATAAAGGAATTTCTTGCTTGCTTACCTAACTGACATGCATTACAAATCCCTGTCTTTTCATATTTTAGCTTTGGCAATCCTTTGACAAGGTTCTTGGTAGCTAGTTTGTTAATCAATTCCATATGCAAATGCCCTAACCTTCTATGACAAAGAATAGTTTGATCTTGAATAGCAGTTAGGAAAATATCTTCATTTTGATTTTCAAAATTAATTGTATAAATATTACCTTCCCTTTGAGTAATTAAAGGAATATTGTGAGAAGCATGAATAATAGCACATTTATCTTTTTCAAAAATTACTTTATGTCCATTATCCATTAGTTGACTTACACTAATTAAATTATATTTTAATCCTTCAACATAATGAACATTATCAATGAAAACCTTACCATTCCCAATTTTACCTTTTTCGACGATTTGGCATATGGTGTCATCTCCAAAGGTAACAGTTCCTCCCTTCTTATTAGTTAATGAGATAAATTTAGCACTCACCCGTCACTTGTCTAGAACACCCACTGTCTAGCACCCATTTATGTGATGGTACTTTAGCTTTAAAACACACCTATAAAACAAAGAAGTAGCTCATCGTTTTGGTACCCAAATCTGTTTGGGTCCGGTATTGTTAGTAACAATTAAATCTCTTTTCTTTGCCCAAACTTGTTTTATTTTAATTTTGTTACAGTTTGTATCAAAAATGTCCTTTTAAACCACAATTTTTGCAAGTAACAAAAGGTGAGCAATAAAGAGGCTTGTTCCTTGGTTTATTATTTATTACTCTAATTTTATTAGTAATGCTTGTAATGTTCTTAACAGGATTGTATCCAATTCCTTGTTTATCTAAACTTGACCTTTGAGCACCTAACATTATATTTAAATTCTCTTCCCCTTGAACAAATTTTACAAGATCCTTTTTCAATAAAATTATTTCTTCCTCATTATTATTTTGCATGTTTAATATTTTTTTCATCATTAAAAGCATCAATACAAATATCTCTCATTTTCAAACTTTCTTTTAAAACATTATTTTCCTTTTTAAGACCATTAAATTCTTTATTTAATTTGTTTGCACGTTTATATAGAATTTTATTATAGTTATTAAGATAATCAATTTTAGCATTTAACTTAGATACTTCACTTGATGCGTAATTTTTAACTATTTCTTGTTTTTCTTCAATTAATGTTCTTACATTAAATCATTTATCCAATTTTTTAAATGAACATTTCTCTCTTTAATACGAATATTTTCATTTTTTTTAAAACTAGATAATCAAAAATAGTAATATCACCAAGTTCAAAGTTTACCTCAGATGATTATTGATTGCATAATTCAGTGAAACACAGTTGACCAGTTTCATCTTCTTCCTCGTCAAGATTGGATTCATTATCGTTCCATGTCATTAACGCCTTTCCTTTTGAATTACTTGCTTTGTTCTTCCTTTTTAATTGGAAACAGTATCTCTTGAAATGTCCGGGCCTTCCACATTCAAAACAGTTATCTTCTTGTGACTTTTGCTTGATGCCTTTCTTGTTGTTGAATGTCTTGCCTTGAAACTTTGATTTATTCTTCTTTCTAATCAGCTTTCTCAATTTTTGGGACATCATAGCTATTTCTTCATCGAAGTCTTCATCATCATCTTCTATGTAGCTTTCAACTCGAAGAGCTAAGGTCTTCCTTTTAGGTCCTTCATCTTCTTCATCATACCTCTTTAGTTGATTTTTAAATTCTTCAAGTTCTCCAAACAAAGTTAGATTTTCCATCGTACTGATTGTAGTTGAGTCTTGAAGAGTTGTAACTTTTGGTGCAAACCATTTGGGCATGACTCTAAATATCTTTCTATTTATCTCCATTTGATCAATTTTTCGACCGAACATGCTTAGAGAGTTCATAAGAGTGACGAATCTAGCTTGAGCTTCTTTGATGGATTCATTCTTCTCTAACCTGAAAAGTTCATATTCTTGCATTAACATACTTAATTTGACTTCTTTTACCTTTGTAGTTCCCTCATGGCTCATGACGATTGTATCCCATATTTCTTTAGCAGTTGTGCATGCAGAAACTTTGTCAATTTCAGCTTGAATCATCCTACTTAGCAGCGTGTTCATGGCTTTGGAGTCATAGGATACCATGTATGATTCATTTGAATCCATTTCCATGAGAGTCTTCAATTTTCCATCATCATGTCTTGGAATGACAGGGCCATTCTCAACAACCCACCATTCCCATGGGTCTCGTTTGAGATAAATCATCATTCTAAACTTCCAAAAGTTGAAGTTTTCACTTCCGAGCAACAAAGGTGGCCGAATTGTGGATTAACCTTTTTGAAAATTGAGGTGTGCCATAGGATCTTTCCCTACGACCTGCAAAGATAAATATTAGTAGAGCCTCTCTCTGATACCAAATGTAATTCTATAATTAAGCACACCTAGAGGGGGGGTGAATAGGTGTAAATACTTAGAAGTTATCTACAGTGACCAATTTTTAAAGTTTACTATAGTAGGCTATAATCGGATGGTCTAACCCTGTCCGTATTAGTTATATTCTTTGCATGTTATAAACGGATAGCTAATACCTGTCCGTATTAGTGTAAAACTTTTTCAATGTAAACAAAAACAGCAGAATATTGAAGCTAAAAATAAAAGCAAAAAATATAGTAAATCACATCGAGATTTTTTACGTAGTTCAGCCCCTATCCTCTACTCTAGTGGCCTAATCCACGTCCAATCCAAACAAGGATTGAAGACTCACTTTATTAAAATAATATTCAGCAATTACAAAGACAATAAAACTCCCTGTTACAACGACGATCGATTGGACACCTCTGCCCCCTTTGCACCTCTGCAACACCACTCACCTATGAGACTTTGATAGATTCGTTGAACAAACTGAATATTACTAAAATAAAAATCCCCCAAGTCAACCTCGACTTGTACTATGTTTACAATAGATATAAATAAGGAATGCAAGAACACTGTAAACCAAGACTAACAGACTGATATGATAATTTGTATCTTGGATAGCTTGAAGAATTTCTGTTCAGTAGTATTGTTCTTCTAATGCCGAGCAAAGCAGTATATATATAAAGAAGATAGCAACGACTATGCATGTAACGTTCCAATCCCTGCTGCAACGACTAGTACTTTTTGATTGAAATAAGAGATCAACGTTACCAATGACAACCTCAGTAGATAAGGAAATGCAGCTATGAAGAAGTCAATTAAAAATCAAATACTAGCTGAAAGAGTACTATTAGCAATTAACAAGATCCCTTAAAAATAGCAACTACTGTTTAGCATGTGACCAAATAACTGCTCCATCAACTTTAAATAAGAATCTTAATAAAACAAATTCCTAAAAAATCTCCCAAATACGTATAAATTGATAGCTCAATATGTATATATAACAGATAACATATATATATATATATATATATATATATATATATATATATATATATATATATATATATATATATATATATATTGAAAGGATATAACCCCACAATTAAATATGAGAAATTTAAGGAATATTAAACAGATTTTCAATCTCCTTAAAATACTCCAATTTGAATTAGTCTTCAAAGCAAATCAGGATTGGATATATATTCTATATAAAAACTTAAAGCACGTGACAAAAATAACCAATTTGTTTTACTCATTCCAATATTGCAGTAACTTGCGTGAGTTAGAAAACAAAGTGATTATTCCATGCAATAACTCATGCAAACTATTATATATTATATAATTAATATGCATAAAAATACTTGAATAACATGACCCAATTAAAGAATAAGTCAATATAAAATCAATTAAGCCCATATAAATATTATCATCATTAAAATCACAATGTATATAAACCAACAATCCTGAAACTTTTCTTAGGAGTTGGAAATTGAATATAACTAAGAATCTTGGATTCCTTAAAATACTCAACTGCCAAATTAGATTCCTACGCAGTATAAATATATACACGTGGACTTTGACCCACCATATAATTTGGTCCTTAATAATCACGCCCCAACAAGTATTACCTAGAATTCGTTTTGGTTTAGGAAAATTATCTTTTCTAGTTATACTTAATTTAGTATTTCTTATTCTATTTAGTTCTGAAGTTTTTCTATGGCCTATAAATATATGTGTTGGATTTTTGGAGTAGATACATTCAGAAGTATTCTAAAATTCTCATAGTTCTCTCTTTATCTTGTATTCTCCATATATTTATTTAGTAGATTTCTTCTGCCTTCTCTGTGACTTTTTCCCGGTTTGAGTTTCCACGTAAAACCTTATGTTATTCTCTTTATCTTTCTGCGTTGATTTATAGTATTTTTCATATTTTATCATAACAAACTGGTATCAAGAGCCTAGTTATTATTGATCCATACTATAGCGTTGAGTTCATCAAAAAAATTTAATATTGATAAATTCGATGTGAGTATTAGTTTCAGTCTTTGACAAGTTCGGATGAAGACTATTCTTAATTAGCAAGGTTTGAAGAAAGCCATTTTAGGGACACTAGTGCAGCCTGTAGATATGTCTGATACGGATTAGAAAATGAAGAAAGGTAGCAAGATGTCTAAGTTAGAATGAGAAATTATAGATGATAAGAAAAAAACTTTCAGCAATTCAGTTATGCCCTTTGAATGATGTGTTCCATGAGGTGTTAGCGAAAACTACAACTGCTGATTTGTGGAAGAAGTTATAGTCTCTCTATTTAACGAAGTCCCTCACTAATAGATTAAAACTTAAACAGCGTCTTTACACCACATATGTTAGAAAGTAATCAAATTAAATCTAATATAACTAAGTTTAATTAAATTGTAACTGAGTTACATAATATTAATTATGAAGATCAAGCTCTATTGTTGTTAGTCTCATTATCTCCTTCATATAAGCACTTTAGAGATATTATGGTCTATGGTAGAGACACTATCCCAATTGAGGATGTTAAGATGAATCTTATGAGTAAACAAAAATTAGATTATGAGATAACTTTTGGGAAAAATGATGATCAAGGTGTTGGATCAGTTGTCAGAGGGAGGTCAATTAAGAGAAGTTCAAAACGAAGTAGTACACAAAGATCAAAATCTCAAAATAAGAATTTCAGTTTTAACTTATGTCATGCAAAGGGGCATATAAAGTGTAATTTTTCAAAGTTAAAAAATAAAGAACAAAGAGTAGACAATCATGGTCAGATTAATAGCTGACAGAATGTGTAGAACAAGCAGAATCAGGGGGTAAGAAAGTCTGCTCAAGCTAGTGTTGCTGAGGATATATAGTTATGATCTTTTGTTAGTATCCAATGACAGAGAAAGACTTTACAGTGATTAAATTTTGGATTCTAGGTTTTCTTATCATATATGTCCTACTCGTGATTGGTTTTGCACATATGAATCATTTGATGGTGGAATTATTTTGATGGAAAATAATTCTAAATGTAAACCAATTCGAATTGGAATAATTTAAATTAAGATGCATGATGGCATAATCAAGACATTGTCAGATATTAGACATGTTCCAGGTTTGAAGAAGAATCTCATATCTTTGGGTACACTAGATGAAAATGGGTGTAAGTGCACAACTGAAGGTCGAGTTATGAAGATTAGTAGAGGCTCTATTGCGTTGATGAAAGGAATCAATGTCGGTAATTTATATATGTTGGAGGGTTCTACAACTACGTATTCGGATCCAATTTGTTCTTCAATTACTGCAGATGACACCACCAGGTTGTGGCATATGAGGTTAGGCCATATGAGTGAAAAAGGCACGGATGCTTTAAGTAAGAGAGGTCTTTTTTCTGGACAAAAATAGGAAATTTGGAATTCTATGAGCATTGTGTCTTAGAGAAACAGAAACAAGTTAGTTTCAAGATTGCGGTTCATAGAACAAAGGGGACTTTAGACTATATTCATTTAGAATTTTAGGGCCCTTCACGGGTTCATTCCAAAGGTAGCGGCACACATTATTTGTCAATCTTCATTGATGATTAATCCAAAAAAGTTTGGGTATACTTCTTGAAACATAAAAATGACATTTTTGTGACTTTCAAACAAAGGAAGATTTCAGTTGAAAAGTAGATATAAAAGCAGATTAAGAGGTTTAAATCAGACAATGACCTTTAGTTTTGTGAGACTGAGTTGAATGAGTTCTGTAAGAATGAAGGCATTCTTAGGCATCGTACAGTTGTGACGCCCCCAAAATAGGTCCATTCCATCCAACCCATTCTGAGTCGCCAAATACATGGTACATAAATAACTACAACTTTATTATTACAACATATAAACTATTGTCTTCTAGACAATATCAACATACAAATAAATTTCCATCATAATTATTGATACATTATTTTACAAAAATGGTGAGGACTACTAAACAACTCTCTCTAGAACCATCATTACATCCTCCGACTCGTACTCGCTACATTCTCGTCTCCTGAGAAGAAAAAAAATAGAACAACAAGAAAAAGGCTGAGCTCAACTAGCCCAGTAAAGAATATTATGACTAAGATAATGTACAACAAATTATCCTTAGTCTTCAACAGGGAAAAATCTGATAGAATACAATAGACAACAAGTTTTAGATCAACAACTGCAGCGGAAACAACAATTCATTAGAAGAGTTAAGTAGAGAATAAAATCTACTAACATCTATGAATTTAAAAGTCCATCATCAATATTTTATCCCTGTAACATCAATCAATATATATCTCAAATCAAATAAAATATTCATCTTTGCACTACAGGCCAAAGATATTCATCAGTTGGTCATGTTCATCTAAACACCTGTTCATCTTTGCACTACGAGCCAAAGATATTCATCAATTGTTCATGTTCATCTCAACACCTGTACATCTTTCCACTACGAGCCAAAGATATTCATAATAAAATCAACCATCTTTGCACTACAGGCCAAAGATATTTAGTAACACCATCATTTAGGACTGAGGATGATGAAAAATATTTTAAAGGAAACGAAAATAACAAGTATTAAGGATTCGTAATTTAAACAATCCGAGTTCAAAAATACTTCATAAATAATCATACTGAAGTAAAATTCAAGAATGATCAAAACATGGATACAATCAAAGTTAGTATCCAGAATAGATATTTTGGACAAAAAGAAGAAATTTCATTTTTTGGTGAATAGTGACGTATTCGTGAATAGTGTCGTATACGTGAATAGTGACGTATACGTGAATAGTAACTCCGACACCAAAAGATAGAAATTTCACAAAAAACATCATCATGCTTCGTGAATAGTATTCGTGAATAGTAACTCGTGAATAGTAACTCATAAATAGTAACTCGTGAATAGTAACTCATGAATAGTAACCCCGACATGAAAAAGTTTCAAATTTGATAAAAATTTCCAACCAACATTTTAACATAATGATATTGAAGAAATAATATCATTTTAGAAGAAAATAACATCTCTTACCTCAAAAGACAGTACTTCTAGTTGAAACACCGGATATAGGCTATGACTTGAACTTGCACCGTATAGCAATACTCAAAGTATACTCAAAATACTCACAAGAATACGCTCGATAATATAGAGAGAGAAAACTTCAGTTTCTGGTGTGATTTTCAATTCTAACCTAAGCACCTATTTATAGGAAATTGCTTAGAACACCAAAGCAGAAAATTTAATATAATATTAATATATATATATTAAATTTTCTACGCCAACCCTTGAATCTGATTTCAGCCATTGAACATATGTTAAATGAGGGAACCAAATGAAAAAAAAAAATTTCTAAATAAAAATATTTTAAACTTCCAAAAATCAATTATTTCGGAGCTTCGAAACTTCAATAATTCATAATAAATAGCCCTTTTACCAAATAATTCAAATCTTGCAAGTTTTTATAGGAAATTCCATTATCTACAACTTTGCAGAAGTAAGTTTTTCCAAATTCCAAACAGAAATTGACCGAAATCCACAAACGGGCGATTTTACAGGCTATAATCAAATTTTCAGTCAAGAAATAGGTCTACCGACATACAAAATCTGTTTTTAATATTTATTGCAACAAAAATACTCTTTCTCCTCATAAACTCATATATCCCACATTCATTGTAAAAATATCACCATTATTATATTATTAAAAATATAATAATATATTTAAATGAATTATTTTATCAGAAAAAGATAAAATATTAATTTTCAACAATTGTCACATTAAAAAATTTCTCCATCTATATCCACATAAATTCAATATTTTTCTCATCATATGAATCAATAATTAATTATTCATAAATAATATTACAGAATCACAATATTGACAACCAGACAGTTCCCAGGAAAGAGAGGGCTTTCCAATAAGAATTTCTCCTTACTGGCGCGCAATTAGGTGACCAAACCTCTCCTTAGACAGAACTTTCTAGACATTGCCAATAATGTTATCTAATAATATTATTCAGATAATATGAATTATTGCTTCGATAATGAAAAATACTGTGTAGTGACAATTATTGAAACAACAGTAATATAAAATATCAATGCAGCAATTATTGAATCAATAACATAAAATACTGAACAGTAGTTACTGTAACAATTATTGAGTAGTGCCTTCTTACGTAAGAATCAATAATTGGTACAATACCGTGTGCTACTGTGTAACAACGCATATTACTGTGTTTTAACCACCGGGTATTCCAACAGTGTAAACGGTAACAACTACGCCGTTATTTTTAAACAACTTATATTTGTCGTTTTCTTCATCCAATCGCTTTCCGTTATGGGGCCCACAAAAGACTGCGCCGTCGTACGAATATTCCCCGACAGCAATGAATATTTTATAACCACCTGCTTATTTAAAATATTTGCGCATTTTACCCATAACTAACCACATTAATCAAATCAACCCTTACTATTTTAAAATAATAAATAAAGGAAATTCCTTTTTATTTAAAAATTTTCGGGGTCTTACAACCTCCCCTCCATATGAAATTTTGTCCTCGAAATTGACGTACGTAACTGATGTTTCAAAAAGGTAAAGATACCTCGCTTTCATTTTCGTTTCCAACTCCAAGGTCATTTCCTCTATAGCATGATTCCTCCACAAAACTTGTGGTATAACCTCGTTACATAGAACATGTTCTTTCCTATCCAAGATCTTGACAGGTACCTCCTCGTATGTTAAGTCTTCGGCTATCTCATCCGGTTCTAACTCAATGATGTAGTTCGGGTCGTCCACATATTTACGTAACATCGATACGTGAAAAACGTTATGAACACGCGTCATACTTGGCGGTAAAATGAGTCTATAGGCCACAGTCCCTATTCGATCGAGAATTTCAAATGGATTAATAAATCGAAGGTTTGAGCTTTGCTCACATCGCCAATTCTCGCTTTTGGAATAAGAACTTCTTGTACCTGCTTCTTCATATTCACCAGCTCCGGTGTGTAGCTTTATCGATTAAAGTCGATTATACTCGTATATCATCACATGGGTACCTAGAGTTTTCATCTCCATCTCTATTATTTGTAAATTATACGAAATGAGTCTTTGACAATATCGTACTCATACTCGTATACGATCTTCTACTCAACACGTCAGCTACCACGTTCGCTTTTCTAAGACGGTATGGTCAGAACATGTGCCGAAATGAGTCTCCTCTTGAGTTCTTTGAAGCTCTTCCCACATTCCTTGCTCCATTCGAATTTTGTATCTCTACGAGTCAGCTGCGTTAATGGAATAGCGATTTGAGAATATCCTTCAACGAATCTCTGATAATAACCAACTAAGCCTAAAAAGCTACATATTTCGATTACCGACTTAGGTTGCTCTCAACTGTGTCTCATATCCCAATCTTGGATAACACGTTACAATAACACCTATCAGTTTACTATTGCACGAATATGGCGTCCCCTACAAAGAGTCTGGCTTCGGTGCATTCCACAAAGGAAGTCACCAGATAAAGGCTCGGGTATAAACTTCTACAGTTGGGTTTTTAACTCCTGAAGTTCAATAGGAGCCATTCGATATGAGATTTTAGAAATGGGTTTTTTACCGGATTCAAAGTCGATACAAAATTTAATATCACGCTCTGGGAGTAGGCCAAGAAATTCTTCAAGAAATACATTAGGAAATTTACTAACAACAGAAATATCATTCAAATCTGATGTACCTTTGTTCAAGTCCATGACATGGGCTAAGAAAACATGACATCCATTTTTCAATAAATGAATGACTTCATGGCTTGATATAAAAATGTTTGACTTCAATGGTTTGATTGCTTGAGTTCGAATATCAGGTTGCTTAGGAATATGAAAACTAACAACCTTACAAAAGTAATTAATTTTGGAATGATGAGTAGTTAACCTTAAAATCACATTAAAAGCAAATATCTCTATAGAAATAAGGTTAACAGGTAATGTGATAGTGCCAACTTGAATCAAGCAAGATTTCTAAACAACGGATGTAATGAAAGTTTCTCCTAACAGAGTCTCCACAGATAGGTCAAAGTCTAATTTCTCCGTAGTCAAGTTCAAACGTTGAGCGCAAGCAAGAGAGATAAAAGAATGGGTAGAACCGGTACCTAGTAAGGTATAAACTTCGCAAGAATTATAATTAACTAACCTGTGTTAACTTCGTTCGGGTTCCTCGCATTTTGACCGGTCATGACAAACGCTCTTCCAGGAACCGTTGACTTTGACTTTTCTGGGACAGCCTTTTGAATCACCATCCCCGCTGGAATTGGTTTCGCTACCGTACACTCTCGAGCGATATGTCCTTCCTTTCCATAATTATAGTATACCTTGAACTGTTGTGGGCAGTTTGGGCTGATATGTCCCTCTTTCCCGCATTTGTAACATACGACCAGTGGTCTTTCTCCTCCCTTGGAACCAGTTACTGCTGGCACTGTCGTCTTCACATGGTCGTTGTTAAATCTCCTCTTTTTAAAATCTTCTCCCGACTCACTTCCTCTATTTTTATGGCCACGATTACCACCAGAGTGGTTACCGCCTTTGTCCATATTCTTCTTTCTCTGTTGGTTATCGTTATTCTGATGACTGCTATCTTCGGCATGATCCTGGTTATGGTCCCTCGGTTGAACGTACTCGTTATCTCGCTCTAACAACTGAGCCCTGTTGACAACATTTGAATAGATAGAAAATTTATGAGAAATGAGATACTGACGTATGCCGGGTTTCAAACCTCTCAGAAACATCCGCGTCATACGTTCCTCATTCTCCACCAAATGAGGTGCAAACCTGGATAACTCCGCAAACTTCGCCACGTACTGGGACACCGTCATGTTATTCTGCTCCAGTCTAATAAACTCCACTTCCTTCATATGGCGAATACTTTCAGGAAAGTATTTTTCGTTGAAAAGTTTCTGAAACGTCTCCCATGACATGCTGAGTGCAGCTGGATGGGTACGCTTCACAGATTCCCACCAGTAATTTGCCTCACCACGGAACATAAAGGTGGCGAATGGAACCTTCTGTTCCTCCGTGCATCCCAAGACATCGAATATCTTGGTAATTGGTTTGACCCACGTCTCCGCCTTAATCGGATCCGGCTTTCCCCAGAATTCTGGTGGTCCCAACTCTTTGAACTGCTTGGCTGTGACAAGCCGCGCGTTGCTATCATTTCTTCCTGTATTTTGAACACGAGTCTCCCTCGTCTGGTTTTACATAAACTGCAAAAAGCTCCTAAACATCCCGTCGTTCATCGTCTGCTCAGTGGTGTTGTTCACAGGAGGTACATTGTCAGCATGTTGCACGTTCTCCTCGTTGGTAAGTACAGGCATCTCCACGATCTCATTTACTCCACTGTTAATATTCTCAGTCGACATTCTCAAATACTGTCATAAAACAAGGGTTAATTAAGGAAATCAATGTATCACATAATATCCCTATATACTGACCAACTAACAAATAAGCTTAGGTAGGACACACTAGCGAAGGATTTACTCATCTCTCCCCTCCTAGTTCTATTCCCCGATCTCCGCCAGAGATCATACCCCTAAGCTCTGATACCAACTGTGACGCCCCCAAAATAGGTCCATTCCATCCAACCCATTCTGAGTCGTCAAATACATGGTACAGAAATAACTATAACTTTATTATTACAACATATAAACTATTGCCGTCTAGACAATATCCACATACAAATAAATTCCCATCATAATTATTGATACATTATTTTACAAAAATGGTGAGGACTACTAAACAACTCTCTCTAGAACCATCATTACATCCCCCGACTCGTACTCGCTACATTCTCGTCTCCTGAGAAGAAAAAAAATAGAACAACAAGAAAAAGGGTGAGCTCAACTAGCCCAGTAAAGAATATTATGAGTAAGATAATGTACAACAAATTATCCTTAGTCTTCAACAGGGAAAAATCTGATAGAATACAATAGACAACAAGTTTTAGATCAACAACTGCAGCGGAAACAACAATTCATTAGAAGAGTTGAGTAGAGAATAAAATCTACTAACATCTATGAATTTAAAAGTCCATCATCAATATTTTATCCCTGTAACATCAATCAATATATATCTCAAATCAAATCAAATATTCATCTTTGCACTACAGGCCAAAGATATTCATCAGTTGGTCATGTTCATCTAAACATCTGTTCATCTTTGCACTACGGGCCAAAGATATTCATCAATTGTTCATGTTCATCTCAACACCTGTACATCTTTCCACTACGAGCCAAAGATATTCATAATAAAATCAACCATCTTTGCACTACAGGCCAAAGATATTCAGTAACACCATCATTTAGGACTGATGATGAAAAATATTTTAAAGAAAACGAATCCAGTGAAACAAAATAACAAGTATTAAGGATTCGTACTTTAAACAATCCGAGTTCAATAATACTTCATAAATAATCATACTGAAGTAAAATTCAAGAATGATCAAAACATGGATACAATCAAAGCTAGTATCCAGAATAGATATTTTGGACAAAAAGAAGAAATTTCATTTTTTGGTGAATAGTGCCGTATTCGTGAATAGTGTCGTATACGTAAATAGTGACGTATACGTGAATAGTAACTCTGACACCAAAAGATAGAAATTTCACAAAAAACATCATCATGCTTCTTGAATAGTATTCGTGAATAGTAACTCGTGAATAGTAACTCATGAATAGTAACTTATGAATAGTAACCCCGACATGAAAAAGTTTCAAATTTGATAAAAATTTCCAACCAACATTTTAACATAATGATATTGAAGAAATAATATCATTTTAGAAGAAAATAACATCCCTTACCTCGAAAGACAGTACTTCTAGTTGAAACACCGGATATAGACTATGACTTGAACTTGCACCGTATAGCAATACTCAAAGTATACTCAAAATACTCACAAGAATACGCTCGATAATATAGAGAGAGAAAACTTCAGTTTCTGGTATGATTTTCAATTCTAACCTAAGCACCTATTTATAGGAAATTGCTTAGAACACCAAAGCAGAAAATTTAATATAATATTAATATATATATTAAGTTTTCTACGCCAACCCTTGAATCTGATTTCAGCCATTGAACATATGCTAAATGAGGGAACCAAATGAAAAAAATGTTTTTCTAAATAAAAATATTTTAAACTTCCAAAAATCAATTATTTCGGAGCTTCGGAACTTCAATAATTCATAATAAATAGCCCTTTTACCAAATAATTCAAATCTTGCAAGTTTTTATAGGAAATTCCATTATCTACAACTTTGCAGAAGTAAGTTTTTCCAAATTCCAAACAGAAATTGACCGAAATCCACAAACGGGCGATTTTACAGGCTATAATCAAATTTTCAGTCAAGAAATAGGTCTACCGACATACAAAATCTGTTTTTAATATTTATTGCAACAAAAATACTCTTTCTCCTCATAAACTCATATATCCCACATTCATTGTAAAAATATCACCATTATTATATTATTAAAAATATAATAATATATTTAAATGAATTATTTTATCAGAAAAAGATAAAATATTAATTTTCAACAATTGTCACATTAAAAATTTTCTCCATCTATATCCACATAAATTCAATATTTTTCTCATCATATGAATCAATAATTAATTATTCACAAATAATATTACAAAATCACAATATTGACAACCAGACAGTTCCCAGGAAAGAGAGGGCTTTCCAATAAGAATTTCTCCTTACTGGCGCGCAATTAGGTGACCAAACCTCTCCTTAGACAGAACTTTCTAGACATTGCCAATAATGTTATCTAATAATATTATTCAGATAATATGAATTATTGCTTCGATAATGAAAAATACTGTGTAGTGACAATTATTGAAACAACAGTAATATAAAATATCAATGCAGCAATTATTGAATCAATAACATAAAATACTGAACAGTAATTACTGTAACAATTATTGAGTAGTGCCTTCTTACGTAAGAATCAATAATTGGTGCAATACCGTGTGCTACTGTGCAACAACGTGTATTACTGTGTTTAACCACCGGGTATTCCAACAGTGTAAACGGTAACAACTACGCCATTATTTTTAAACAACTTATATTTGTCGTTTTCTTTATCCAATCGCTTTCCGTTATGGGGCCCACAAAAGACTGCGCCGTCGTACGAATATTCCCCGACAGCAATGAATATTTTATAACCACCTACTTATTTAAAATATTTGCGCATTTTACCCATAACTAACCACATTAATCAAATCAACCCTTACTATTTTAAAATAATAAATAAAGAAAATTCCTTTTTATTTAAAAATTTTCGGGGTCTTACAACAGTGGTGAAGACACCGCAGCAGAATGGAGTTACAGAATGGATGAACAAAACCTTGATAGATAAGTTAAAATGAATGTTGTTAAGTGCCACCAGTACAAAGTACTAAATAGACAACACTTAAACCATAATATTTTTTATAAAAACGTTATGGTATTTTTTTTACAACGTTTTTAAAAAAAACATTGTAGATATATATGCAAAAACGTTATCTATTTAAAAGGGCATTTTTTTGATTTTAACTAGATAACGTTTTTTTAAAACGTTGTCTATCAAGAAAAACACGGAGCTACAAAAAGGCAGTTAAATGCAAACTTAAATTAAATCCGCTCTCTTTCGCATTTCTCACCGAGTGTCTTTCATCTCTCTATTTAGCCTCCTGTAACTTTCAAATCTCTAGATCCATGGCAAAGACAAGCGGAGGGTACACCTTTAACACCGATCGACAGTCGGCTCAACGAAGCACAGAGTCAACCTTAGCACCTAGAGAAGCTCGACGATTGAACCTGAACCTCTCTAAGCTTGCATCTGATTTGGGGTGCTTCTTTGAAGGGGATGAAGCGAAAAGGACAAACATCTAAGGGTAAAAGTAAAACCCTTTTCACAGTCTTGCTCGGCATAAAATAGGTATGTGCTTAAGAAGATTCTTTTTGCTCAGGTATTTTATATTTCTAATTTTTAGGGCTTTACGGTATGTTGTAGAAAAATTTTGAATTAAGCTCAGATTTGTGTATGTTGTAATTTTTTTGATCATAGTTTGATATTTTACCGACTCAAGTTACACACTTTTATGTGTTATGTTTATTCGATATGAGATTATTGGGTTTAGCATATGAGTGCTGTTGAACGTGGGCAAGATTTATGTGCATATGTTTAAGCTGTGTGTACTAGCACCTTACCTTAGGCTTAGGTTGTAATATTTGCTACTTTAATGTGGATATAGCTAGGTGTGTGCATGTGTTTGTATATACGTTTCTTTTTCACTTGTTGAATGAAAAATTCTCTATTTCTGTGTTTGCGCTAACCAGACTCATAGGTTATGAGTTTGGTTTTATTTTTGAAATTATTGTTGATTTGGCCTTGCATAAAATTTGATGGTTTTCTGTACAATATTAAGCTACTAGCGAATTATCTAAAATTTGATATCTATCTTCTGAATTGTTGATTGAGATTGTTCCGAAAGAATAAAATATCCAGATTGTTCATAAAAATTAGATTTGAATTTCAAACTAGGGTGGTTAGTGGCACATATACTTTCTTTGATATTTGAGTTAAAAGAAGATGTAATACTTTTTCTCGTAGCTTACATTCTGTTTTATTACATTGCTAATCAGGTTCGGGAAGGAAGGATGCCAGGGAAGACTACTGAGCTTGAAAACCTTGAGGCCAATATTACGAAAGTCTTGCTCATGGTTCAGGTTTATGTTAAATATATTTGCTTCTGACAGCCATTTGTCTTCCATCCTAAAGTACTTATGCAATATTATCTTCTATACAAAACTTGTATTTTTTTTTCATTATTCCTTTTTTATTCATGAACACTTAGGTTTCCTCAGCAGGCTTTGATGATGGTGTAATAAATGATGAATAATGGATAGTACATACGTTTTTCATTTTGCTGCCTTTGATCTTGAATAATGGGTAGTACAGACGTTTATCATTTTACTACTCTTATGGTGTTTTCATACAGATAGACATGTGGATGAGTTGTAGGTTTAGCTCCAAGTTCTTCTTTTCTGATCTGGGTCAATTGTCAACTAGATTATATTTTTTCATTCTGAATTGTTTTACTGGATTTGCATCTTTACGGGATTGATTAGCCGTCTTTATCTATGCTAATTAGTTTTTAATGTTTTTAATTTACAAGTGCTCTCTATAAGTTTTGTTCAGAGGAATTTAATCATCAGTATCACTAACTCCAAAGGCATATTTACTTTAGCAAAGATGTCCCCTTTATTTTTCTGTTTCTCTCTTTTTGATGATTAAGCTCAACGGATAGCCGTAGTGTATCTTAAGGTCAGAATCAATAATTTTTCTTGCTAAGGACTTCTTTTGGTGGAAAAATAAAGCATTTGAGACGTATGTTGTTTAGATTGACAATATGTTCAAGTTCAACCCACTTTCAAATTAAAATGCTGTTATCATTTTTTTGTATATGACATTCTTTTTGTCATGCAGGATCATAAAGGAATATCTAATGTAGCACCAGCTGATGCTCCAAAAATACCTCAAAAATAATCATAGTGGTGTAAAATTCAAGAATGATCAAAACATGGATACAATTAAAGCTAGTATCCACAATAGATATTTTAGACGAAAAGGAAAATTTTCATTTTTCGATGAATAGTGTCGTATTCGTGAATAGTGTCGTATACGTGAATAGTAACGTATACGTGAATAGTAACGTATACGTGAATAGTAATTTCGACACAAAAAGTTTTAAATTTGATTAAAAGTTCAGATCAATACTTCGGCATAATGATATTAGAAGAAATAATATCATTTTTAAAAAAATAATATCTTTTACTTCGAAAGATCAGTACTTCTAGCTGAAACACCGGATATAGGTTATGACTTGAACTTGCACCGTATAGCAATACTCAAAATATACTCAAAATACTCATAAGAATACGCTCGATAATATAGAGAGAGAAAACTTAACTTTCTGGTGTGATTTTCAATTCTAACCTAAGCACCCTATTTATAGGAAAATGCTTAGAACACCAAAGTAGAAAATTTAATAAATTAATATTATAATTTTTCCACAACTTCATATGCACACTAACAATCTGAATTCAGCCTCCTAATCACATGTTAATTGAGTTTCAAAAATGAAAAAATGTTTTTGTAATTAAAAATATTTTAAACTTCCAAAAATCAATTATTTCGGAACTTCGGAACTTCAATAATTCATAATAAATAGCCCTTTTGTCAGAAAATTCGAATCTCGCGAGTTTTTATAGGAAATTCAATTCTCTACAACTTTCCAAAAGAAAGTTTTTCCAAATTCCAAACAGAAATTGACCGAAATCCACAAATGGACGATTTTACAGGCTATAATTAAATTTCTGTCAAGAAATGGGGTCCACCGACACACAAAATATGTATTAAACATTTAATGCCACAAAAATACTCTTCCTCCTCATATACTCATATATCCCACATTCATTATAAAAATATCACCGTTAATATATTATTAAAATAATATATTTAAATGAATTATTTTATCAGAAAAAGATAAAATATTAATTTTCAACAATTGCCACATTAAAAATTTTCTCCATCTATATCCACATAAAATTAATATTTTCCTCATCATATAAATCAATAATTAATTATTCACAAATAATAATACAGAATCACAGTACTGGCATTCAGACCGTTCCCAGGAAAGAGGGGGTTTTCCAATAAGGATCTCTCCTTACTGACGCGCAATTAGGTGACCAAACCTCTCTTTAGACAGAACTTTCTAGACATTGTCAATAATGTTTTTTAATAATATTATTTAGATAATATGAATTATTGCTTCGATAATAGAAAATATTGTGTAATGACAATTTATTGAAACAATAGTAATATAAAATATCAATGCAGCAATTATTGAATCAATAAAATAGAATACTGAATAGTAATTACTGTTCTTCATCCAATCGCTTTTCGTTATGGGGCTCACACATGGCTGCGCCTTCGTACAAATATTCTCCGACAGTACGAATATTCCACGACCAAACGAATATTTCCCGACAACAATGAATATTTTATAACCACTTGCTTATTTTGAAATATTTACGTATTTTACCCATAACTATCCACATTAATCAAATCAACCCTTACTATTTCAAAATAATAAATAGAGAAAATTAAATTTCATTAATAATAAGTTGGGGTCTTACAACCTCCACTCTATATGAAATTTCGTCCTCGAAATTGACGTACGTACCTGGTGTTTCGAAAAGGTGAGGATACCTCACTTTCATTTCTGTTTCCAATTCCCAGGTCATTTCCTCTATAGCATGATTCATCCACAAAACTTTAACTTGTGGTATGACCTTTGTGCGTAGGACATGCTCCTTCCTATCCAAAATCTTGACATGTACCTCTTCGTACGTTAAGTCTTCGGCTATCTCGTCCGGTTCTAACTCTATAACGTGGTTCGGGTCTTTCACATATTTACTAAGTACAGATATGTGAAACACATTATGAACACGAGACATACTCGGAGGTAACGCGAGTCTATAGGCTATATTTCCTACTCGGTCAAGAATTTGAAATGGACCAATAAATAGTGTATTGAGCTTTCCTCTCTTCCCAAATCTTGTAACTCCCTTCCATAGCGCAACTCGCAACAATACATGATCCCCTATACTAAATTCCACGTCCTTTTGATGAAGATCCGCATAACTCTTTTGTCGATCTTGTGCCGTTTATATACGTTGTCGAATCATTTGGATCTTTTCGGTAGTCATACGTACTAACTCAAGTCCCAACAATGTTGCTTCACCCACCTCATCCCAACATATTGGAGAGCGACACTTTCGTCCATATAATGCTTCAAATGGAGCCATACATATACTTGCCTGATAACTGTTGTTGTAGGAGAATTCCACCAATGGTAAATACTTATCCCAACTGCCCTTGAAGTCTAAGACACAGAGTCTTAATAAATCTTCAAGAGTTTTAATAGTCCTCTCTGATTGTCCGTCCGTTTGAGGATGGTATGCCGAACTGAATCGTAAATCCGTGCCCATAGCTTTTTGCAAGCTAACCCAAAATCTTGAAGTGAATCTTGGGTCACGATCCGAAACTATGGATACTGGCATGCCATGCAACCTCATAATCTCATTTACATATATACTAGCAAGACGTTCAAGGGAATAAGTCTCCCGTATCGGCAAGAAATGAGTAGACTTGGTTAATATATCAACAATAACCCGAATGGCATTGATGCCTTGAGAAACCGTAGGAAGATCCGTAACAAAATCCATGGTAATGTGTTCCCACTTCCATTTCGGAATCTCAAGTGGTTGCAATGGACCCTTAGGTACTAAATGCTCCGCCTTTAAATGTTGACAAGTTAAACACATCGAGATAAACTTTGCAATCTTTCTCTTTATATTGTTCCACCAAAATGTATGTCGAAGATCACGATACATTTTAGTACTTCCAGGATGGATTACAAATGGTGTATTGTGTGCCTCCATCATAATCTTGTACTTCAAATCAGAGTCGTTAGGAACACAAAGTCTAGAGTGGACTCGAAGTATTCCTTCTTCATCAATTCTCGCTTCCGGAATAGCTCCTTCTTGTACTTTCTTCTTCATACGCATCAGCTCCGGGTCGGTGGCTTGAACAACCTTAACTTTTTCTATTAAAGTTGGCTCTATGCGTATACTTGACATCATCACACTCGTTCCTGTATATGATCTTCTACTCAACGCGTCAGCTACCACGTTCGCTTTTCCAGGATGGTATTGAATAGTGTAGTCGTAGTCTTTCAGTAGCTCGAGCCAACGTCACTGCCGCATGTTAAGTTCTTTTTGAGTGAAGAAATATTTAAGGCTTTTATGGTCTGAATATATCTCCACTTTCTCCCCATATAGATAGTGCCTCCAGATCTTTAGCGCGAAAACGAATGCTGCCAACTCTAGATCATGAGTAGGATAATTCCTCTCATACTCTTTAAGTTGTCGCGAGGCATAGGCTATGACTTTCCCACTTTGCATGAGAACACATCCTAACCTTTTGCCTGAAGCATCGTTGTAGATAACAAATCCATCCGTACCAGATGGTATTATTAGAACAGGTGCTGAAATGAGTCTCCTCTTGAGCTCTTGGAAACTCTTCTCGCATTCTTCGCTCCAAACGAATTTTGTATCCTTCCGAGTTAGCTGGGTTAATGGATTAGCGATTTGAGAAAACCCTTCCACGAATCTCCGATAATAACCAGCTAAGCCCAAAAAGCTACGTACTTCAGTTACCGACTTCGGTTGCTCCCAACTTTGTATTGCTTCAATCTTCGTCGAATCAACATATACTCTATATTTTGACACCACGTGCCCAAGAAATGCTACTTCCTCAAGCCAGAACTCGCATTTCTTCAATTTGGCATATAGTTTGTTTTCACGAAGCCTTTGGAGTACCAGCTTCAAATGGTGCTCATGATCT
Source organism: Panax japonicus (assembly GCA_020205505.1). Lineage (NCBI taxonomy): Eukaryota > Viridiplantae > Streptophyta > Magnoliopsida > Apiales > Araliaceae > Panax > Panax japonicus. The sequence goes on along the minus strand of CM035102.1, from coordinate 56,955,889 downwards.
TCACGACTTTTGAAATATATGAGGATGTCATCAAAAAAGACAACAACGAACTGATCCAAATATTCCTTGAATACTCGGTTCATCATATCCATGAAATCCGCATGAGCATTAGTCAATCCGAAAGACATGACTAAGAATTCATAATGCCCGTACCGAGTTCTGAAGGCAGTCTTTGGAATATCCTCAGTTCTAATCTTCAGCTGATGATATCCAGAACGAAGATCGATCTTTGAAAAGAATTGTGCTCCTTGCAACTGGTTAAACAGGTCATCAATACGAGGTAGAGGATACCTATTCTTGATGGTGACTTGGTTCAATTCCCTATAGTCAATACAAAGTCGTATACTCCCGTCTTTCTTCTTTAAGAATAAAACAGGAGCACCCCAAGGAGATGTACTAGGACGAATGAAACTGATGTCCAATAATTCCTGTAGTTGGACCTTTAACTCTTGAAGTTCAATAGGAGCCATTCGATATGGGGTTTTAAAAATGGGCTTTGTACCAGGTTCAAGATCAATAAAGAATTCAACTTCACGTTCTGGGGGTAGACCTGGAAGTTCTTCAGGAAATACGTTAGGAAAGTCAATAACAACAGGAATATTATTCAAATTTGACGTGTCTTTATTCAAATCCATAACATGGGCTAAGAAAGCTTGACATCCATTTTTCAATAAACGAATAGCTTTATGATTAGATATGACAGTGATTGATTTTAATGGTTTAGTTGCTTGAATTCGTACAACAGGTTGGTTAGGAATATGAAAACTAACAACCTTACGAAAACAATCAATTTTGGCATGATGAGTAGTTAACCAATCAATCGCTAAAATCACATCAAAAGCAAGTATCTTCAAATAGATAAGGTCAACAGGTAAGGTGATGGTGCCAACTTGAATCAAACAAGATTTATAAACAGTGGATATGATGAAAGTTTCTCTTAATGGAGTTTCCACAGATAGGTCAAAGTCTAATTTCTCCGGAGTCAAGTTTAAATGTTGAGCACAAGTAGGAGAGATAAATGAATGGGTAGCACCGGTATCAAGTAAGGTATAAACTTTGCAAGAATTTATAAATAGCTTACCCGTGATCACCTCGTTTGGGTTCCTCGCATTTTGACCAGTCACAACAAATGCTCTTCCAGGAACCGTTGACTTTGACTTTTCTGGGACAATCTTTTGAGTCACCGTCCCTGCTGAACTAGGTTTCGCTACCATACAATCTCGAGCGATATGTCTTTCCTTTCCATAATTATAGCATACCTTGAACTGTTGTGGGCAGTTTGGACTGATATGTCCCTCTTTCCCGCATTTATAGCATATGACCGGTGGTCGTTCTCCTCCCTTAGAACCAGTTGCTGCCGGCACTGTCGTCTTCACATGGTCATTGTTAAATCTCCTCTTTTTAAAATCTCCTCCTGACTCGCTTCTTCTATTTTCATTGCCATGATTACCACCAGAGTGGTTACCATTTTTGTCCGTTTTTTTCTTTCTCCGCTGGTTATCGTTGTTTTGTTGACTGTCATCTCCGGTATGATTCTGGTTGTGGTCCCTCGGTTGACCATACTCGTTATCTCGCTCTAATAATTGAGCCCTATTTACAACATCTGAATAGAGAGAAAATTTATGAAAAATGAGATATTGTCGTATATCGGGTTTCAAACCTCTCAGAAACATCCGCGTCATACGTTCCTCATTCTCCACCAAATGAGATGCAAACCTGGATAACTCTGCAAACGTTGCCTCGTACTGAGACACCGTCATGTTGTTTTGTTCTAATCTGATGAACTCCACTTCCTTCATATGACGAACACTTTCAGGAAAGTATTTGTCATTAAATAGTTTCTGAAACTCTCCTAAGACATGCTGAGTGCGGCTGGATGGGTACGCTTCACAGACTCCCACCAGTAGTCTGCCTCGCCACGGAATATAAAGGTGGCGAATGGAACCTTCTGTTCCTCCGTGCATCCCAAGACATCGAATATCTTGGTAATTTACTTGACCCATGTTTTCGCTACGATCGGATCTGGCTTTCCCTTAAATTCTGGTGGTCCCAACTCTTTGAACTGCTTGGCTGTGACAACCCGTGAATTGCTATCATTTCCTCTTATATTTTGAACACGAGTCTCCCTCGTCTGATTTTGCATGAACTGCAAAAAGCTTCTAAATATCCCCTCTTTCATCATCTGCTCAATGGTGTTGTTCACAAGAGGAACATTGCCAGCCTGTTGCACGTTCTCCTCGTTGGTGAGTAGAGGCGTCTCCACAGTCTCATTTCCACTGTTAATATTCTCAGTCGACATTCTCAAATTTTGTCATAAAACAAGGGTTACTTAAGGAAATCAATATATAACATAATATCCCTATATACTGACCAACTGACAAATAAGCTTAGGTAGGACACACTAGCGAAGGATTTACTCGTCTCTCCCCTCCTAGTTCTATTCCCCGATCTCCGTCAGAGATCATATCCCTAAGCTCTGATACCAACTGTGACGCCCCCAAAATAGGTATACATCACCCATTCTGAGTTGTCAATACGTGGTACAGAAATAACTATAACTTTATTATTACAACAGTAAAATTATGAGTTTGAATACAAACATTATCTTCTAGACAATATCTATACTCAAATAAATCCTCATCACATTTATTGATACATTATTTTACAAAAATGGTGAGAACTACTAAACACTCTCTCTAGAACCTTCATTCTATACCCCGACTCGTACTCGCTATATTCTCGCCTCCTGAGAAGAAAAATAGAACAAAAAGGAAAAGGGTGAGCTCAACTAGCCCAGTAAAGAATATTATAACTAAGATAATATACAACAAATTATCATTAGTCTTCAACAGGGAAAAAATCTAATAGAATACAATAGACAACAAGTTTTAAATCAATATTTACAGCAGAAATAATAATTCATTAAAAGAGTTAAGTAGAGAATACAAACTACTATCTTCTATGTATGAATTTAAAAGTTCATCGTCTATCTTTTATCCCTGTAACATCAGTCAATATATATCTGGAATCAAATATTCATCTTTGCACTACAGGCCAAAGATATTCATCAGTTGGTCATGTTCATCTAAACACCTGTTCATCTTTGCACTACGGGCCGAAGATATTCATCAGAAATCATTCATCTTTGCACTACAGGCCAAAGATATTCAATAATATCATCATTTAAGACTGAGGATGATGAAAAATATTTTTAAAGAAACGAATCCAGTGAAACAAAATGACAAGGATTAAGGATTAAGGATTCGTACTTACCTTGTCCAAAAATACCTCAAAAATAATCATTGCAGTGTAAAATTCAAGAATGATCAAAATATGGATACAATCAAAGCTAGTATCCACAATAGATATTTTAGACGAAAATGAAAATTTTCATTTTTCGATGAATAGTGCCGTATTCGTGAATAGTGTCGTATATGTGAATAGTACCGTATACGTGAATAGTAATTCCGACATAAAAAGTTCCAAATTTGATTAAAAGTTCAGATCAATACTTCGGCATAATGATATTAAAAGAAATAATATCATTTTAAAAAAAATATCTCTTACCTCGAAAGATCAGTACTTCTAGCTGAAACACCGGATATAGGCTATGACTTGAACTTGCACCGTATAACAATACTCAAAATACTCACAAGAATACGCTCGATAATATAGAGAGAGAAAACTTAAATTTCTTGAGTGATTTTCAATTCTAACCTAAGCACCTTATTTATAGGAAAATGCTTAGAACACCAAAGTAGAAAATTTAATAAATTAATATTATAAATTTTCCACAACTTCATACGCACACTAACAATCTGAATTCAGCCTCCTAATCACATGTTAAATGAGTTTCAAAAATGAAAAAAATGTTTTTGTAATTAAAAATATTTTAAACTTCCAAAAATCAATTATTTCGGAACTTCGGAACTTCAATAATTCATAATAAATAGCCCTTTTGTCAGAAAATTTGAATCTCGCGAGTTTTTATAGGAAATTCAATTCTCTACAACTTTACATAAGAAAGTTTTTCCAAATTCCAAACAAAAATTGACCGAAATCCACAAACGGGTGATTTTACAGGCTATAATTAAATTTCAGTCAAGAAACGGGGTCCACCGACACACAAAATATGTATTTAACATTTAATGCAACAAAAATACTCTTCCTTCTCATATACTCATATATCCCACATTCATTATAAAAATATCACCGTTAATATATTATTAAAATAATATATTTAAATGAATTATTTTATCAGAAAAAGATAAAATATTAATTTTCAAAAATTGTCACATTAAAAATTTTCTCCATCTATATCCGCATAAAATTAATATTTTCCTCATCATATAAATCAATAATTAATTATTCACAAATAATATTACAGAATCACAGTACTGGCAACCAGGTCATTCCCAGGAAAGAGGGGGCTTTTCAATAAGGATCTCTCCTTACTGGCGCGCAATTAGGTGACCAAACCTCTCCTTAGACAGAACTTTCTAGACATTGCCAATAATTTTTTTCTAATAATATTATTTAGATAATATGAATTATTGCTTCGATAATGGAAAATACTGTGTAATGACAATTTATTGAAACAAATGTAATATAAAATATCAATGCGGCAATTATTGAATCAATAAAATAAAATACTGAATAGTAATTACTGTAACCATTATTGAGTAGTGCCTTCTTACGTAAGAATCAATAATTGGTGCAATACTGTGTGCTACTGTGTTTTAACCACCGAGTATTTTAACAGTATTAACGGTAACAACTACGCCGTTATTTTTAAACAACTTATATTTGTCGTTTTCTTCATCCAATCGCTTTTCGTTATGGGGCCCACACATGGCTTTGCCGTCGTACGAATATTCCCCGACAGTACGAATATTCCACGACCAAACGAATATTCCCCGACAACAATGAATATTTTATAACCACTTGCTTATTTTGAAATATTTACGTATTTTACCCATAACTATCCACATTAATTAAATCAACCCTTACTATTTCAAAATAATAAATAGAGAAAATTAAATTTCATTAATAATAAGTTGGGGTCTTACAATGGCCAATGATATTCATTAGTATCATAACAACAAATTATCCATGTACTACGGGCCAAGGATATTCGTGTATTCATCAATGGTCATGATCATGCCAACAACTGTCCATCAATGCACTACGGGCCAATGAGGACTTTTATCATATCATTTGTAACATTAAGGTCATGATTATACCGAATAATCCCTGGTCATAATCATACCAAGTTCATCTATGCACTACAGGCCATAGATGACTTTCAACATAATATAAATATGAGGATGATGACAATGATATAAGAATTCAATAAAACAAGTTCAAGAATTAATTTATCTAGGAACTAATAACGCCCAAATTGTCAACATGATACTTCTTTGTAGAGTAAAATTCAAGAATGCTCAAAAGAATATTTTCATGAAAATATACTGGATGAAGCGCAAATATCAAGGATATTCCACTAATTTCATGGAGTATAGAAGTCAAAACTTTAACCAACTGAGTATAATAAAGAATGGAATAACAAAAGAAATCACCAGGCATGCGATAGACCGCACAGACAGGTTATTCCAACAGAATAATAAATAACGGAACCAGGTCATGCGTAAACGCACAGACAGGATATTCCAACAGAATAATAAATAACGGAACCAGGTCAGGAAAAATTCGAACCGACAGGATGTTCCAACAGAATAATAAATAACGGAACCAGGTCATGCGTAAATGCACAGACAGGATGTTCCAACAGAATAATAAAGAATGGAATAACAAAAGAATTTCACCATGTATGCGGTATTTCGCATAGACATGTTATTCCAACAAAATGATAAACAATTGAATAACAGAAGAATTTCAAGTATAGGGTAGACCGCGTATACAGGTTATTCCAACAGAATAAAAAAATAGAATAACAGAAGTTCTCTTCATGAATACGAAAGAAATAATACCCCTTACCTTAGAAGAAACTGGATATAAGAGTAGTGAATTAGGAGAAAAATTTTCTTCTTTCTCTCTGTAGTTTCTCTCTCTAGAATTTCAGTGAATTCGTATGAAATAATGAAGGAATGAGCTTCTATTTATAGAAGAATGGATTGAATAGTAACTAATTCATGAACGGTCCAGATTGATTTAATTTTAAACGGACGGTCCATATTGATTCACTATGCAATATTAATAAAATATTCTAATAAAACAAAACTTATAAAATATAAATATATTTATAACCTTTGCCTTACGGCAAAGGCTTACAAATCCGTCCACCAATTTCCTCCACTAACTTCCTTTTCAAACACACATGCAGACATTTATTATATATATAATATACTAACAATTATACTCCCTCCCACACACGCACACACTCCCCCACCCACCATTCCCATCATCACTTTTCTTATATATACATACATATATATATATATATATATATATATATATATAATAAAACAAAACTGAGATAACTTTCTCCGACTGTTTTTAAAAAATGGGTAAGTGGGGGTCTAAATAATAAGCAAAATTTATAACAAATACTTTATAAAATTCCTTCAATATTTTTAACAACATTTATCATTATTATTATAATTCACAATATTAATCGACCAGGTCATTCCCAGAAAATAGGGGGCTTTCTAATAAGAATTTCTCCCTATTGGTGCGCAATTAGGTGACCAAACCTCTCCTTGGCAGAACTTCTAGACATCGTTAATATTGTAAATAATAATATTAATAACTCTGTCATCTCAATTATTGATTTAATAATATAAAAAATATCGACAATAATTGAATCAAATAACTTGAGATACTATGCAACAATTACTGTAGCAATAATTGAACAAAACTGAGTGACTTCTTACGTAAGCATCAATAATCAATATCGTGTACTACTATGCAACCACGCGTATTACTGTATTTTTACTACCGAGTAGCTCAACAGTTTTAACTGTAAAACCTCTGTCATTATTTTCTTAAAAATATTTTTGTCATTTTCTCAATCCGACAATAATTCCGTTGTGGGGTCCACCAATGATTATGCTGTCGTACGAATATTCCCTGTTAAAATGAATATTCCCTGACCAATCGAATATTATATAACAACTTACGTACTTTACAAAATTTATAACTATTACCCACAACTATAACATTATATCAAATTCATTCCATAATATTCAAAAAATGATAATTATAGAAAATTCATCTTTATTCATAAAAGTTGGGGTCTTACAACTTCTATACTCCATGAAATTAGTGGAATATACTTAATATTTGCGCTTCATCCAGTATCTTTTTATGGAAATATTCTTCTGAGCATTCTTGAATTTTACTCTACAAAGAAGTATCATGTTGACAATTTGGACATTATTGAATTCTGGATAAATTAATTCTTGAACTTGTTTTTATTGAATTCTTATATCATTGTCATCATCCTCATGTTTATATTATATTGAAAGTCATATGTGGCCTGTAGTGCATAGATGAACTTGGTATGATTATGACCAGGGATTAATCGGTATAATCATGACCGTAATGTTACAAATGATGTGGTAAAAGTCCTCATTGGCCCATAGTGCATTGATGGACAGTTGTTGGCATGATCATGACCATTGATGAATACACGAATATCCTTGGCCCGTAGTGCATGGATAATTTGTGGTTGTGATACTAATGAATATCCTTAGCCGTAGTGCAGGGATGATGTGGATTATTTATTAAGCTGAGTCCCAACGATAAAAGTGACGAAAAACCTTTTAAATCATAAAAGATAGTAGATTTTATTCTCTACTTGACTCTTTTAATGGATTGCTTGTTCCGCTACAGTTAAACTTGATGTTTGTTATATTGTATCAGTTTAACACTTTTGAAGGCTAACGATAATTTATTCTGTATTATCTTAGTCATAATATTTCTTACTGGGCTAGTTGAGCTCACCCTTTCTTTCACTGTTCTCTTCAGGAAATGAGAACGTAGCCGGGACTAGTCAGGGAATGGAGTGACGGTCCAGATGATAGTATTAGTAGTCCTCACTATTCTGTTAAATAGTGTGATAATAAATGTATTGAGGACTCCTTTGAGTGTGGATATTGTCTAGATGACAATATTCTTATTAAAACTCTCAATTTATGTTTTGTCATATTTTACACGACAGCTGTATTATTAAGTTGTATTTGTATTTTTGTACCATGTATTTGGAGACTCAAGATGGGTGATGTATACCTATTTTGGGGGCATCACAGTAGGTATCAAAGCTTAGGGATAGGATCTCTGTCTGAGATGTGAGACAAGAACTAAGAGGGGAGAGACGGGGAATTCCTTCGCTAGTATGACCTACCTAAGTTTATTTGTTATTTAATTGGTCGGTCAGAATATAGGGATATTATGCGGCATGTCAATTTCTTTAATTAACCCTCGTTTTGTGGCAGTATATGAGAATGGCAGCAGAAAATGTCAACAATGGAGTGAATGAGACCGTGGAGACACCTCTAATTACTAACCAGGATAATGTAATGTCAGGCGAAGAAGAAATTAGAGATATCCAGGTGGCGAGGGAAGAATTAATAGTTGCACCTGAGCTAGTCACAGAGGTAGCAGCTGAGAGTGAGGAAGAAGAGGAACTTGAGGAAGAAGAGGAACCTGAGAAGAATTTATTAGAAGAATTTTTTGATCAAAATGTAGAACTACAAGATTGTATTTGTGAGTTAAAAGAACAGGTTGAAGAACGGCAGGCGGTCGTGGAGCAAAGGGATGTAACAATTCAAAATTGTATTACCCGATATGTGATGCTTGAACAGAAGCACTCTTTGGCAGAATATAAGATATTAAAGCTGAAATCTGAGAATTCAAATGTCAAGGATCAACTGAAAGAAAAACCAACTGAACGAGTGAGAATGAAGGATGCTTGGGTAAAAGCCGCACGACATGTTGATACTGTAGAAAGAGACGTCTGATCCAAAAAGGCTAAAATGGATTATGTGTATTTTTCTTTTTGGACAGCAATTGGGAGAATCCAACATCGAGTTTTAAATTACCCTGTATAGAGCGGTCAACCTCAATTCGATATGGATCGAAGATTGATGATTCAGATCATGAATCAGGACTACGACGAAGTAGTTGAGGGTGGAATATGCCTTATAAAAAAGTTAATTCCAACAGTAGTGATGACACCAAATGCTACCCCAGACGAGTCAAAGCCGGGTAGTTCAAGAGAGAGCAGTTGTCATGACTTCCCAATAAGTGAGGAACCCAAATGAAGTTATAACAGGTAAGGTTATCATAAACTCTAACAAAGTCTATACCTTATTCGATACCGATTCTACGCACTCTTTTATTTCTCCTACTTGCACTCAACGTTTAAATTTGACTCAAGAGAAATTAGACTTTGACTTATCTGTTGAAACTCCATTATGAGAAACCTTCATTACATCCACTGTTTATAAATCTTGTTTAATTCAAATCGGCACCCTCATGTTACCTGTCGATCTTATTAATTTCTTTGAAAATACTTGCCTTTGATGTGATTTTAAGGATTGATTAACTAACTACTTATCATGCAACCAAACCATTAAAATCAATTACTGTCATCTCAAGTTATAAATGTAACGACCCCAAAATAGGTCCATTCCATCCAACCCATTCTGGATCACCAAATACATGGTACGGAAAACAACTACAACTTTATTACAACAATTGTCGTGCAAAATACAACAACACATATGCTGTGAGTTTGGATACAAATATATACCAACTGTAGCACGTCACAATGACACCTTACATAAAGGTATAGTCAAAAACTGTTTTAGAAATTAGACTCTTTGGTAAGTGCTCAAGAAAACCTTCGTATATGGGAGGCCATTCTTTTAGGTTATGGTAGATATCATATGGTCACAGAATTATCCTTGGTTGACCCAATAGACCCCAAAGATATTCATATCTCAAAGAAATATATAATCATTTCAGAATTTATATAACCAATAATTCTAACCATGTTGATCAATTCACCTTGCACTTAAGATAAAAATATTCCATTATAAATTCAATGGTCATGATCATACTAGTCAACAATTCAACTTTGCAGTACTGGCCAAAGAGAATCCATAGTCACGATCATACCAATACTTTACCCATCTTTACACTCAAGTCAAAGATAAATTCAACATCAGGGTTATAAAAATGTTATATATGATAATAAAATCAATATAATCAATACATAGTTTTAATCTCCAGAGTAATATTCATAAATCAACTATAATTTGGTTAGAAAAAGAAACCAATTTTGTAGTGAATAATATCTGTGAATAGTAACTCGTGAATAGTAACTCATGAATAGTAACTCGTGAATAGTAACCCCGATATGAAAAAGTTCCAAATTTGATAAAAATTCCCACCAATATTTCGGCATAATGATATTGAAGAAATAATATCATTTTTGAATAAAATAACATCCCTTACTATCCCTTACCTCAAAAGAGCAGTACTTCTGACTGGAATAACGCTGAACGAACTTGCACCGTATAGCAACACACAAAATATCAAAATACTCACAAGAATACACTCGATAATATAGAGAGAGAAATAGAGAGAAAACTTCAGTTTCCGGTGTGATTTTCAATTCTAACCTAAACACCTATTTATAAGAAATTACTTAGAACACCAAAGCAGAAAATTTAATAAATTAATAATATATATTTATTAAATTCTCACGCACACCTAATCTGATTCAAATCTGCCACCACACCTCACCTAAATAAAAAAAACGTTTTTCATAATTAAAATATTTTAAACTTCCAAAAATCAATTATTTCGAAACTTCGAACTTCAATAATTCATAATAAATAGCTCTTTTATCAGAAAATTCGAATCTTGCGACTTTTTATAGAAAATTCAATTCTCTACAACTTTGCAGAAGAAAGTTTTTCAAAATTTCAAACAAAAATTGAACGAAATTCACATACGAACGATTTTACAAGCTATGATCAAATTTAAGTCAAGAAATGGGCCCACATACATATTTAACATGTTTTAAACAACTTTTGCAACAAAAATACTCTTCTTCCTCATATACTCATATATCTCACATTCATTGTAAAAAAATATCATCATTATTATATAATATAATAAAATATTATTTTATCAGGAAAGATAAAATATCAATTTTTTAACAATTGTCACTTTAAAAATTTTCTTCATCTATATCTACATAAAATGAATATTTTCCTTTTCATATAAATCAATAATTATTTATTCACAAATAATATTACAGAATCACAATAATGACAACCAGGCAGTTCCTAGGAAAGAGGGGGCTTTCCAATAAGAATTTTTCCTTACTGGCGCGCAATTAGGTGACCAAACCTCTCCTTAGACAGAACTTTCTAGACATTGCCAATAATGCTATCTAATAATATTATTCAAATAATATGAATTATTGATTTCATAATGGAAAATACTGTGCAGTGACAATTATTAAAACAACAATAATATAAAATATCAACGCAGCAATTATTGAATGATCAAAAATAAAATATTGAACAATAATTACTGTAACAATTATTGAGTAGTGCCTTCTTACGTAAGAATCAATAATTCAAAAATACTGTGCAACAACGCGTATTACTATACTTTACCCACCGGGTATTCCAACAGTGTTAACGGTAACGATTACGCCGTTATTTATAAAAACTTTAATTTGTCGTTTTCTTCATCCTACATTTATTCTGTTATGGGGCCCACAAAAGGCTGCGCCGTCGTATGAATATTCCCCGACAGGAAGAATATTTCACGACCAAACGAATATTTTCCGACAACAATGAATATTTTATAACCACTTGCGTAATTTTGAAAAAAATTCATATATCACCCTTAACTTTAACTTTTTATCAATTTAACCATTTACTAAATTGTAATTATAAGAAAAATTGAATACTTTTATTTCATAAATTTCAGGGTCTTACAAAAAAGCTATTCGTTTATTGAAAAATGGATGTCAAGCTTTCTTAGCCCATGTCACAGATTTAAACAAAAATACGTCAAATTTGAATGATATTGTTAATAAATTTCCTGACGTATTCCCTGAAGAACTTCCTGGCCTACCCCAGAGCGTGAAATTGAATTTGGTATCGACCTTGAACCCGATACAAAAATCCTCAAATATTTCATCACCCAAAACGAACGTATAATGCGCCAAAGAAGTTGGCTCGAGCTATTGAAGATTATGATTATACCATTCAATATCATCGTGGAAGAGCGAACGTGGTAGCTGACGCGTTGAGTGGAAGATCATATGCGTTTATGAGTGCGATGTTGTTAACACAAAAACTCATTTCGTATAACTTACAAATGATGAAGATAGAGTTAAAGACTCTAGGGACCCATGTGAAGATAACGAATAAGAAGAAGAACGATTGGAACCGACTTTAATCGATAAAGTTAAAGTCTCTCAAGCTACAGACCTGAATCTGATGAATAAGAAGAAGAAGGTTCAAGAAGGCGTTATTCTAAAAGTAAGAGTCGGTGAATAGAGGAAATCTCAACCCTAGATTTAATTGGCCCAATTAAAATATTCGATCGAGTAGGAACTGTGGCCTATAGACTCGTTTTACCGCCAAGTATGTTGCGTGTCCATAACATTTTTCACGTATCGATGTTACGTAAATATGTAGATGACCCGAACCACATTATTGAATTAGAACTAGACGAGATAGCAAAAGATTTAACGTATGAGGAGATACGTATTAAAATCTTGGATAAGAGGATCGTATTCAACACTCAAAGGTTATACCTCAAGAGTTAGAATTTGAAATGAAGTCAAGGTATCCTCATCTCTTCGGCATACCAGGTACGTACGTAAATTTTGAGGGCGAAATTTCATAAGGAGAGGAGATTGTGAGACCCCAAATTTTATGAAAAAAGATTTAAATTTCTTGAAATATTTTTTTCAAAATTATGGTGTGGATTTGATATAATGTTATAGTTATGGGTAATATTTATAAATTTTACAAAGTATACAAGTTTTTATATAATATTCGATTGGTCGGAGAATATTCATTTTAACAGGGAATATTTGTACGACAGCACAATCATTGGTGGACCCCACAACGAAATTATTGTCGGATTGAGAAAATGACAAAAATATTTTTATGAAATTAACGGCGGATGTTTTACCGTTAAAACTGTTGAACTACTCGGTAGTAAAAGTACAGTAATACGCGTGGTTGCATAGTAGCACACGGTATTGATTATTGATGCTTACGTGAGAAGTCACTCAGTTTTGTTCAATTATTGCTTCAGTAATTGTTGCATAGTATCTCACGTTATTTGATTAAATTATTGTCGATATTTTATATATTATTAAATCAATAATTGAGATGACAGAGTTATTAATATTATTATTTGCAATATTAACTATGTCTAGAAGTTCTGCCAATGAGAGGTTTGGTCACCTAATTACGCGCCAATAGGGATAAATTCTTATTGGAAAGCCCTCTCTTTCCTGGGAACGACCTGATCGATTAATATTGTGAATTATAATAATAATGATAAATATTGTTAAATATATTGAGGTGTGTTTTTATGAAGTCACAGAAGTTTATATATATATATATATATATATATATATTGTTTTATTAGTATTATTAATGTAATAAAATAGAAAAGCTTTTTATATAAAATAGAATACTTTTATAAAGTTATTTATTTTATTAGACAATAATTAGAATATAATATAGTTTATTATGCATAGTATTTTGCATAGTAAAATCTTTTTATATAAAACAGAATATTTTTATAAAGTTATTTATTTTATTAGATAATAATTAGAATATATTATATTTTATTATGCATAGTGTTTTTATAGTGTCTGCACAGTATTTTGCATAGTAAAATATTTTTATATAAAATAGAATACTTTTATAAAGTTATTTATTTTATTAGACAATAATTAGAATATATTATATTTTATTATATATAGTGTTTGCATAGTGCATGCATATTATTTTGCATAGTAAAATCTTTTTATATAAAACAGAATACTTTTATAAAGTTATTTATTTTATTAGACTATAAATAGAATATATTATATTTTATTTAAAAGATTTTGTTTTATTAGAATAATTTATTAATACTGCATAGTAAATCAATATGAACCGTCCGTTTAAAAGTAAATTAATCTGGACCGTTCATGAATTAGTTACAATTCAGTCCATTCTCCTATAAATAGAAACTCATTCCTTAATTATTTCTTACGAATTTACTGAAACTCTAGAGAGAGAAACTATAGAGAGAAAGAAGAAAAGTATTCTGCTACTTTACTACTATATCTAGTTTCTTCTAAGGTAAGGGGTATTATTTTTTTCGTATTCATGAAGAGAACTTCTATTATTCCATTCTTTATTATTCTGTTGGAATAACCTGTATATGCGGACTACCCTATACTTGGTGAAATTCTTCTGTTATTCCATTCTTTATTATTATATTGGAATAACCTGTCTATGCGAAGTACCGCATACATGGTGAAATTCTTCTGTTATTCCATTCTTTATTATTTTGTTGGAATAACCTATATACGCGGGCTACCCTATACTTGGTGAAATTCTTCTGTTATTCCATTCTTTATTATTATGTTGGAATAACCTATATATGCGAAGTACCGCATACATGGTGAAATTCTTCTGTTATTCCATTCTTTATTATTCCGTTGGAATATCCTGTCGGTGCGTATTAGGCCTGACCTGGTTCCATTAATTATTATTCTGATGGAATAACCTGTTTGTGCGTTCTATCACATGCATGGTGATTTTTGTTGTTATTCCATTCTTTATTATTCTGTTGGAATATCTTGTCGGTGCGAATTTTGTCTGACCTGGTTCTGTTCTTTATTATTCTGTCGGAATATCTTGTCTGTGCGTTTACGCATGACCTGGTTCCATTCTTTATTATTCTGTTGGGAATAACATGTCTGTGCAATCTATCGCACACATGGTGAATCCTTCTGTTATTCTATTCTTTATTATTCTGTTGGAATAACATGTCTATGTGGATTACCACATGCATGGTGAATGATCCTTTGTATTCATTCCTTATTAAATTGTGAAAATGATCTGTATACGTGGATTACTGCATGGTGGGTAAAAATTCATTTGCGGTTTCATATATTCTATTATACTCAGTTGGTTAAAGCTTTCACTTCTATACTCCATGAAATTAGTAGAATATCCTTGATATTTGTGCTTCATCCAGTATCTTTTCATGGAAATATTCTTCTGAGCATTCTTGAATTTTACTCTATAAAGCAGTATCATGTTAACAATTTGGACGCTATTGAATTCTGGATAAATTAATTCTTGAACTTATTTTATTGAATTCTTATATCATTGTCATCATCCTCATGTTTATATTATGTTAAAAGTCATCTGTGGCCTGTAGTTCATAGATGGACTTGGTATGATTATGACCAGGGATTAATCGGTATAATCATGATCGTAATGTTACAAATGATGTGGTAAAAGTCATCATTGGCCCGTAGTGCATTGATGGACAGTTGTTGGCATGATCATGACCATTGATGAATACACGAATATCCTTGGCTCGTAGTGCATGAATAATTTGTGGTTGTGATACTAATGAATATCCTTGGCCATAGTGCAGGGATGATGTGGATTATTTATTAAGCTGATTCCCAGCGATAAAAGTGATGAAAAACCTTTTAAATCCTAAAAGATAGTAGATTTTATTCTCTACTTGACTCTTTTAATGGATTGCTTGTTCCGCTGCAGTTAAACTTGTTGTTTGTTATATTGTATCAGTTTAACACTGTTGAAGGCTAACGATAATTTATTTTGTATTATCTTAGTCATAATATTTCTTACTGGGCTAGTTGAGCTCACCCTTTCTTTCACTGTACTCTTCAAGAAATGAGAATGTAGCCGGGACTAGTCAGGGAACGGAGTGACGGTCCAGATGATAGTATTAGTAGTCCTCACTATTCTGTTAAATAGTGTGACAATAAATGTATTGAGGACTCCTTTGAGTGTGGATATTGTCTAGATGACAATATTCTTATTAAAACTCTCAATTTATGTTTTGTAATATTTTACACGATAGATGTATTATTAAGTTGTATTTGTATTTTTGTACCATGTATTTGGCGACTCAAGATGGGTGATGTATACCTATTTTGGGGGAGTCACATAAGACAACCCTCTTCCTCAACACAAAGAAGAAAAGGTCAACATGATCAGTTGGAGCACTGGACAGGGTTCCAATTCTAATGGCGAGTCATTCTAAACCATCAAAGATGGTGTTGACAGATGGGATTATGCAAAGTTCCAATTTACAATGGAACGAAAGATGAAAACTCTTTGCAAACAAATTGAGAAACTAACAGAACTGGTGACCCACCATCATCAAGTCACACACCAATTAATCAGGCAGGAGCATGCCTATCTCCTTCCTTTTGTTATGAATGCTTCCTCACCCCCTTCAAAAAGTGAAGCTATGGAAGATAAGGTTACGAAGAGAGCAAATGCTAAAGCTCGTCGGGATTTTTCCAATCAGAGGTAATTTACCTACTTGGGCCAATCTATAGAGGAGATACTGCAGATGTTGATCAATGAAGGAAGAATTACTTTCCTTCTCCCTCCAATCAATCCCCGCTCAGGACGTTTCAATTCTGATGAAGTGTGTCAATATCATTCACATTCTCGTGGTCACAGCACAGACGAATGTTGGACACTCCACCATCTCATTCAGAATCTTATTGATAGCGGTGTCCTGCAAAGTATTTCCCATACAACCAATTCAACTCAAAGGAGCTGACAATCCTTTGAAAGTGGCCGCAGCAGAGCCAATTTCTTTACCTTTCAGACCACAACATCTTGTTGTCAGCTTACACAAATTCCCATGGAATTATGGAGAAGCTGAAGGATCCACGTCTCATATCATTGCTACAGTGTCGAAGGACAATCCACTGTATCTTCCTCGGCGATTTATGAAACCTATCTGCGAAGCAAAGATGAAGTTTCCCATGGAGAAAACTTTATTTCTTCTGATTTCTTGATCAAAGGTTGTCCTTTTGCATCGATGCTCTCAATAAGCACTTGTCCGAATTAGCATTCAGATTGAACCGTTGCCAATGCCTCAATCTTCAGGTATCCGAGCTCTACGATTCTGATGCACGTCTTCAGGGACCTGATCGTAGTGTCTTGTTGACTGGTGGGGACAACACTACGATCTTGAAGAGTGTTGATTGGATCTTCAGTGTGGAACACCTCTTCCTTGTTTTGTGCAGTGCTTCAATACTTCTGTTTTCTTGATAGCAACTGCATTACCTGACTTTTCCTTAGTCAACTGCTGAAGTCTTCTTAGAATCATCTTGTGGAAGACTTCATCACGAACGGCCTTTCAACTCAATCTTGATGCTGATTGGTTTGGTGTTTACTTCTTCTGCTAGCCTGCATGCCATTCGTTGAGTGCTCTCTGGTTCCCTTTTGTGGATTACATCTTTGCAATGCCAACCAGAGGCTTCGTACTTTTGGATATTCTGGGAGTGCTCATTCGTTGAGAATCGTATATGCTCTATGATTCTGACTTTGCATTGTGAGTCTTACTGTTGGAGTCGTGGTACTCTGCGATTCAGCTTCGGCTGTGCAGACACTACGATCCTGAAGATCAGATCTTGACACTCTATGATTTCTGCACTCTGTGATTCAGCTTCGGCTGTGCAGACTCTACGATCCTGAAGATCAGATCTTGACACTCTACGATTTCTGCACTCTGCGATTCAGCTTCGGCTGTGCAGACTCTACGTTCCCTGGATCACACCATGATCTTTGACTCTGCATACTACGATCGTAGAGTTAGCTTGGTGAACGTTGAGTCCACTCTACGATCGCTGACTTGAGCTTGTTTTCATCTGATCTTTTCCGACTACGATCTCTGCATTTGTTCATTGGACTCTACGATCGCAGAGTGTGGTCTACGATCCTTGTCTTTGACTTCGGCATCGCTAGACTCTACGACTCTGAGCGTAGAGTGCATTTCATACATAGCTTCGGCAGATTGTCATTCGGCTTATAGGCAGGCTGTCCCTACGATTCAGAACATGACTTCCTCAGTACACTACGATCCCGAGGAGGCTCTTCTCGACACACTACGATCCTTCTTCGTTTCTCCTGGAAGTCTACGAACTCTGAGATCTCACTATCTTGCATACTCCTATTCTGCCTCGATAGCTCCCGAGTTGACTCTGACTCTCCTGGCAGACTACGACTTCTGGTGCAGTGTTCGACGATCAGACAAGCCTATCTATTACATTATGAGATCAACCTAACAAGCTTGATCTTTCTATATTTATAGTCCTTGTACATCATTTCTTTTTAAGGACTTTACAAAGCCGTTTTGCTTATGTAGGATCAACCTAACATTTTTGATCAATTCATTCTAAGTCCTTGTACATATATTTCTATTATCTATCAAAGGACTTAACAGCTTTTCTTCATGCAAACATACTTGCATATTCATTCATATATATATCATAATCAAATCATATATAAATAGGAATATCATTCACATGTTTATTTCTGACAATATCAACGAAGGTTGAGCAACCCTGACATCGACAAAACTGTTGGCAGTAACTCCGACAGAATGAGGGAATATGTTATACAAATCTTCAAACAGACAAAGCTTTATCCCCACAGATCTCTTACACACAAGAGGTACCTCTATGGAATATAAGCCAATGTCTAGGATTCAAGACTTTGGTGATAGCCCCAACGTCAACATCCTTGAAGACTTGGATCGCATGTCCAAGCCATCACTGATTATCATCCCAACAAGATTACCTGGCAATCATGCTACATACATTTGCATCATGTTGCTGCATATAGCATCATGTTTATCTTGCTTGCATTTCAAGTGTCTAGGATTCTTTATCCTATCCATGCCTTCCATTGCATGAATATGATAAAGAGGGGCATCAGTAGACACTCGAAATTTTCTGCATGCCTGTCACTAACATTGCAGAAGGGTAGATTTGTCTTTTGGAGATAACCCTGGAAGAAAGCTTACATCCATTTTGGATACTACCAGAAGTTCAGTTCCAACCCGGAACACAAATCGAGAACTTCATCTCAAACCCGAAACACACACCGGGAATGTCATTTCCAATCTCGGAGATAACCCTGAGGTACGCAGATCAAAAGACCGACAACAACACCGGAGAGGACAGTTCTGTCTCGGCGATAACACCATGACACTCAGTTCCAGTCCCAGAAATAACTCTAGGAGTAGCGACTCCATCCTTGGTGATAGCCCCAAGGGATGCCATTGCAGTTTCGATGATAACTCCGAAAATGCTTGTTTCAAATACATGTGATCAGCTTTAAGCTCAGAACTCCTACCGAGACACTCATACCTCAGACCCGGAGCTAACAATGGGTAGATAGGCGCACTCGTAGATGACAGTGAGGCATATAAACAAGCAGTCCACTCTCAGATATAACCATGAGCAATGTCTGCTTTCAGCTCAAATCGGTGATAACCTCGGTGAAGAGTCAAAACGTCATCTTACCGCCTCAATGTTTTCTCTCACAAGATGATATCGCGGCATACAAACAAGTAGTCCAATCTCAGATGTAACCCTGAGCAACATCTACTTTCAACTCAAACCGGCGATAACCCCGACAAAGAGTCAAACGTCATCTTGCCCCTTCAACACTTGCGCATCATCTCAACACTTCATACATACATACATACATATATACATACAACAATGTCCCATAAGAACCGAGGAGTAACAATCCTGAGTGACTATTACGCATGATAGTACTTTGGATAGAATTTGAAGCTTGAAGACCATGGGCATGGACCCCTCTTCCTGACTTCGTACAACCTCTAATCCATGTCATTGCTTAACTCTCGACACAAGCGGTCCAAAAAAGGTCAGATATACCTCTTTCGGATGCTCGGATTGAAGTTCTGCAAGTTCGAGCAGACATTACAATGCATAAGTGCACGTACTTCAAGACGACGGGACCCGCGAGGCCCGGATGCACCAGGTGTACATGCGGCTATCAGTCTATAAATATGAGCCTTGGGGTCAGCCATTTGGGAGAGGAGAAGGAGGGAAAAAGGCGAGAAAGCCCTGTCCATTTTACTCTGTATACACCCATATTGAGTGGTTCCTCTCCTATAAACATCTGTTAGCTCACATATAGCTATCTTTTTATCCGGCGGGAGCTGAGTGTTTATCCATGTAAAGTCATAAAAGTCTACTTTGGCATCCCACTGTAAGCCTTCTCACATTTTATAAAGCCTTCTTCTCATATTAGTACACACTGTTATACACATTGAGTGTCGTGTTTTGTGCGTTTGCCCGAACTTTGGTCTGGGGTTTTCATTTATGTCTGTATATATTTACTTATATATGTATATATTTCATATATGGACTAACATTATCGAGTTATGCCTCGATTGAGCCTAGACTTCGGTCTAGAGCGTTTATCTACTTTTGTATATATATATATATATATATACAGAATTGATCAGGTCCCGACTCCCGGACCTGATCAAATCCGGACCCTTAATTTTTTTATTTTATTTTTTTTTTGTAAAACAAGTAAATAATAATAATAATAATTTATGGAACTGAAATTTTTCCATAATACAGTGTTTTGGGCGTGTTTTTAATACCTACACCAACCAATGTATGTACAGTTTGCCCAGACTGTACAGACATATTTCGTTATAGGCATCCAAATCACGCCCAAAACACTGTATTATGGAAAAATTTCAATTCCATAATTATTATTTTTTTAGTTGTTTCAAAAAAAAAAGCAAAAAAAAAAAAAAAGGTCCGTATTTTAGTAGAGTCCGGGATCCCGGACTGGATCCGGACTCTATATATATATATATATATATATATATATATATATATATATATATATATATATATATATATATATATATATATATATAATTGTTTTCAGACGTATCTGATGAGCCTGGATTTTACATCCGGTGCATTTACTCACTTTTATATATATACTTATATATATCATTGTTGTCGAACATATCCGATGAGCCTGGATTCACATCCAGTGTGTTTACTGCTTTTATATATATATATATATATATATATATATATATATATATATATATATATATATATATATATATATATAGAAAATTGATCAGGTCCAGACTCCCGTACCTGATCAAAATCCGGACCCAATATTTTTTTTTTTTGTAGAACAACTAAAAAAAAAATTATGGAACTGAAATTTTTCCATAATACAGTGTTTTGGGTGTGTTTTTAATACCTATACCAACCAATGTATGTACAGTCTGCCCAGACTGTACAGAAATATTTTGGTATAGGCATCCAAATCACGCCCAAAACACTGTTTTATGTAAAAATTCCAATTCCATAATTTTTTTTTAGTTGTTTCAAAAAAAAGCAAAAAAAAAAAGTCCCGTATTTTAGTACAGTCCGGGATCCCGGACTGGATCCGGACTGTATATATATATATATATATATATATATATATATATATATATATATACATTTCTGTTAGGCCTGGAGTTTCCTCCGTGGCCTTTTACAGCTTTATTTACATTTCGTCCTGCCTGGAGTTTACTTCGTGGCAGTTGATCGCTTTTACAGCTTTATTTACATTTCGTCTTGCCTGGAGTTTACTTCATAGCAGTTGATCGCTTTTACAGCTTTATTTATATTTTGTCCCATCTGGAGTTTACTTCGTGGTGGTTGATCATGTCCATATATATATATATATATATATATTTACCGCTTTTATATATTAACATTTCTGATCCCACATGGAGTTGCTTCGTGGTGGTTGATCATGTCTGTATATATATATTTACAGCTTTTATATATATAACTGCTTACTGTTTTCCATACAAACTGCAGTGTCATGTGAGCCTAGGAATCATGTGATCACAGATTCAGTCTACTGAATCTAGATTCGGTTCCCATGATGGACATTTTTTAGCTGTGAGCAGCTTGTATATTATTTACAGTGTCTGAATTTCCTTGGATGGATGTCATGCCCATGAGGAGTTCGGCACTGTTGTATATTATTTTCTCGAAGATGCTTCGCATCTCGAAAATAAAAGCAAACAAGCCGAACATTTAATAATAAAATGGAAGTATCAAAGGTCTCAATTACTATTGAGCACAGGGTTTGAAAAACCTCTTTTTACAAAACTTCATTGTTATATCTTGTTTAAAACTGAATTTTTATATAAATTCAAACCCTATGTATATAGGTGCGAATGAGGTACAACACTACTTTCAAATAATTGCACATTGATCCACACACACATTTATATAACAGTTTCAATAAAAAGTGGCAGTCACCGTGGTAACATGGATGTCGGGGGGTGCCTAACACCTTCTCTCCGCATAATCAAGCCCCGGACCCAAAATGAATCTCGGTTTCACAGACCCATTTAGCAGTGTCAAATCACTGGGTCAATGTGCAAACTTTTTTCGGTTGCGTTGGTGCAACCAGTTAAATACACCAACTGGTGACTCTTAAACTCAAATCGTCGACATTATACATGTCGGACCTTTTTCACTTGTTTTTTCAAACAAATCTCGCATTAACATGAGAACACCAAAAAACAAGTAACGAAAAGGGACACTCAAAAATCCCGACGTCGACCATGATCATATGTCAAAATCATATATAAGTTATGCAGTCCCAATTCAGTCCCAAAACTCAATACCAATCCCAAAATTATCATATACCAAAATCATATATAAGCTACGCAATCCAAATTCATATTAAATCATATAAACATATAATATAACTGATTTCTAATATAGGCAGGATATTGGCAATAACAGAAATTAGGGGATAATTTTTATGCCCTAACTTATGATTATTTTTGTTAATAACAAAAATTAATATAAATTAGGGGATAATTAGGCCATAAAATTACTGTTAATTAGGGGAATTCGACATACAAATTAGGGCAGATGAATTTCGTGGAATAAATTAGCTAAATTAAAACTCACTAACCTTTAAAATTTAATGATAAGTTAAATTAATAGCAGTGGAGGAGGAGGAAGAGGAGGAGCTCGGATACAGCACCATAGTGCCGCCACCACCGCTGCCACGGCCAAATGAATAAGTGACATAGAGAATATGGAGGCAATTGGGGTCTGAAATGGAGGAGGAGGAGGAGGAGGAGGAGGAGGAGGAGAAGAAGGGAAAGTCTAAAATGGAAGTGAGAGGGAATATGAGAGCATTAATAACAGTTTCCCTAATCAACTCTCTATCCCACATTTTGAAGAAAACATCAACAAATCATTATCCAACAGTTTTCTTATCTTTATTTGACTCTCTATTTTAATCCCTATATAGGATTTTACTCCCTAGTGTGAGGGAATCAAAAGACCATTCTCTATATATACAAAATGACATTTCACATCCTCATTTAAGTGGACAACTCATTAATCATACACATCTTGACATTTTTTTACTAATTTATTTTCAAATTATAAACTTAATATTGACTTTTTAAAAAAAAATTCAAACGTATTCAAATTTAAATTTGATATAAATTTATGTCAATATAATTTTAAAAGTACTATTAATTATAAAATTTATTATTTTCAAAATTTAAATGAATCATATTAAATTTAAATTTTAAAATATCACAAATTAACTTTTTAAAAGTTAATATTGATATTATGTATATTTGCAATTACAATCCATTCAATACTCACTTCATAAGTTACTTAAAATTTAAAATAAAATAAAAATTATTTTACAGTGGAATATAATTGATAAGTTATACTCTCTCTTTTATAAATTATAAGATTGTTATTAATTTGATGTTTTGACTGTTGGAACTTTTAAATTTTAAATTTCATTATTTAAGGAATCAATATAAGGAACATGTTAGGTACATAGTGAAAAAATTGAATCCCTATTTACAGAATGACACAATAACACTGCACAGTAGGGATAAAGATAAGGAAACTGTTGTGAATGCTCTTAGAGAGAGAGAAATAGAGAGCTCGATGAGCGAGGGTGACAGATAAGAGATATGAAAGAGAATTGATAGAGGTGTTGAATGGAGGCGGCTGGGGGAATTGAACATAATTTAGGTTTTACTTAAATTTGATGGAATATTCCGACGAAAATAAGTCTGTCGAGATTGCCTTATTTTCGACGGAATTTCCATCGGCATTATGTTACATTTCGTCGACATTATGATTCGCGCTAGTAGGAGAGTCTGGCGCCAAGGATGGCTCCTATTTCGACAGAATTCTGTAGGGAATATTATATTTACGATTGAATTATCTTCAAGTGAATATTCTGCCAAAAATAGCCTAATCTTGACGAATTACTTTTCGTCGGAGATAATTCTGTCAAAATTAAACATTTTTCTTGTAGTGAATTAAGCTAAATACATACATATACACTTCCAACAATGACAAGAACATGAATCATTAACATTGTTTTTACATGCAATTCAAGAATATATGCAACTAATGGCTTAAAATACATGAAAACCATGATCGGAGCTATCAACATCCGAATTACTACTAGACTCCCTACTTTTCTTAACATTGAAAATTTCCGCAACTTGACTATTAATACTACTATTTGGACTCCCATCCTTTTTTCTATTCTCTTTCATTTTCCTCCACTCCCTCTTATTACTCCATTGCCTAGCCAACAAAACCCCCAACCCTAAAAACACCACCACGGTCAATCCGCCCCCAACCGCCACCAACTCCGCCAGCACCCACCTCGTCCCCTTCCCCTGTGGCATAATCGTCCACACCGCAGCAATATAAGCCGACGCCATGAACAATGTGGACACCCACATGACCTTGTGAGTCATTACCAATAGCCTCATCATCGATTTTCGCCTAAAAGGCACAACACTAACTAGAACATTCACAATGCCTAGGGACAAGAACAATGCCACAATGTTACATACCATAAAGACCTTAAAAGGTTTACCCCTTCCCATTATTGCCTTTCCAGAATTTTGGTCAAACCCTCCAGGAGGGTTTATGCCAGCTGCAAATGTTACAGTTGCTATTAAAACCGCGACAATTATTATAGTGTTTCGCGCATTTCTTATGCCTTCATTTTGGAGCTCAATTTGTTTTGATCTTCGATGAACGTGCTTGCGATGATGGGATTTTGGGGGAGATTGTGTAGGATTATGGTTTTTCCATGAATATTTGATATGTGGAATATTTTGTTGGAATATTTTGGGTGAGGGGATTTGTTGGATGTCTTGTGATCTAGGGGGTAATTGGTCACACCGCTTGGCGCCTGCTTCTAGTAATGCAGGTACAATTGCAATAGCACCGGAGTTACTAGCATCAGATTCTACCACATCTAGTGCTGTATAGCCCTTGCGGTTTATTGCATTTACTTCCACGCCCAGATTAAGTAGATAGATGACCATCTGTTTTCAAGACACATTATGACTTCTTTGTATATTAGGAGTATACATGAAAAAGTCGCATCGCCAGATTTATGTGCTTAAAACCAAAATACTGTAATTAATTAATTTCTCCCAGATTTGAGTAGTTTTAAAGTAAATTTGAGATATTAAGCTCAAAATTAATATAAATTTATTTAATATTAAAGAATAAAGTACTATTAATGAAAAAATTTATTATTTTCAAAACTCAAATGAATCACATTAATTTTGAATTTATAAATATCTCTTATGGACTTAGAAAAATCAGACTTTGTCTTATATTTCAAAACGGAGTTGAGTAATCTATAACTTGCTTAGAGATTAAATATAGTATATATGGTCAGATCAGCCATTTTTTTAATTTTAAAATACAGTCGTGTATGCAGATGAGACATAATTATATGAAGTCAATTAAAAATCCCAGAGCAAGATTTCTTACAGCTCTGAGTTTTCCAGCAGTTGCAAGATGCAAGATAGTATTTCCATCATTATCCGGCATATTCATCAACCTTGTGATATCAAGTGTCTCCATCAAGAACTTAACCGCTTCATATTGGTTATTTTTCACAGCCAGATGAAGAACTGTTTCACCATTTTTTGTTAACATCTCGGAAGATTCAAGGCTTGTTGACAAAATTTCGTCGATAACGTTGACTCGCCCTTTGGTAGCTGCCCAATGGAGGGGCGTTTTGCCTTCTTGGTCTTGTAAGAAAGAGAGGTCAGGGTCTAAGAAAAGAAGCTCCCTTGTTGTCTCTAAATGCCCTTTGCTACAAGCAAGGTGCAGTGGAGACCATCCATCTACCTTTGTTTTTCTTGCGAAATCGGGCCGTAGGTTCAATATTTCCTTCACAATTTCTGCAGGAAGAAATGAGAATTTAAGTTGTGATAAAAATCTCAGAAACATAGCACGGATGCAATTTAAGTAAATTTTGCATACGTTGAAATCGGAATTTAGCGACATTTAAGGCCGAATTGCAAAAGTATCTCTTTAATTTGGTCTTTTAAGTAGATTTTTTTTTAATGTAGTCCTTCAAGTGATCAATTTAATTTCATTCACTCCTGAAGTTGATTTAGACTCAATTTTATATATCTAGTAAAGTAAAATTGTCATACAAAACCGAATCTAAGTTTAAAATTTGGGTTTTAGTTTTGAGATATTTAAATTTTTGTTTACTTTTGAACTTGGATTCTATGTCATATGACAATCTATAAATTTGTTCCTATTTATTTATCACATATAATTTGTTTAGAAAAATTTATTAATTACTTAATTTTCCTTATTATCTATAAACATTGAACACAAATTTGTTTCTCTATCACGTATTCAACAAATTTAGACCAATATGAGACAACTTAATTTCCCATATTCTTTCGCATCTTTCTAATTAATTTTAGCAGATTAATATTATGAATTTTCTATACCCAATTCAGTCAATTAGACAACATAAGAAGGGTTAATTGCAAATTAAACTTCGAAGTATACCCCATTTTATCATTCGTATTCTAAAGCTTAAACGCTCATATCACGCAACCTAAAGTACCATTAAGTAACCATAATCGACTTTTTTTTATTTTCTGACCAAAAAAATGGTCGGAACTGTCACGTGTTTCGGTTGAGGGGATATAAGTACCGTTTGACTGTATATTTATACATTTGACCGTATAAAATCATTTGGGCTAAATACAGTTTACTACCTGAAGTACCATCATATTCATAATTAGGTCCCCAAAAAATTTGGGCTTACACTTTACTACATCAAGTGTCTAATTTGATACAATTTAGTCCCCAATTTCAGAATCCGACCAAAATTGGTCGAAATGCCTAATTTTTTGGTTATATAAGAATTATATATGGTTTGCCCGTATAGAATACGGGCTTAATAACACTTATGTTACATCAAGTACTACCAAATTCACAATTTACTACATCAAGTACATAATTCGTATAAAATTTGTATAAATACTTATTTGACATATTAAATTTGTATAAATCCTTATTATTAATTATTATATGTTAAATTATTAAAATTAAATATTAATACAAAGATTATCGAATATAATTTTTTATTTGAATTTTTTTTTTAAAAAAAGACTTAATTACCATAAAACAATAAACTTTTAAACATACAAATTATATTTTTAACACGAATAACATTAAACTTTTAAACAATTGACAAAAGTGCCCAAAATTTAATTAATTAAATAATACCCTTTTATATTGGAAGAGCATACAAAAGGAGGAGGAAAAAATTGAAAACTGAAAAAAAATTTGACTCATTTGCTCTCTCTCTCCTCTATCCCTCTTTCTTAATCCTTTTGTTCTTTCAAATTTGGAAATTTTAGCGCCTTAGATTTTAATTATCCAGTAGCCGTGATCAACTTAAATAGAAAATAACCTGAAATTTTATATTAATCCAAAGACTTTTCTGATGGAAAAAGACTGATTATCGCCATTGAAGGAGGTGGAGAGAGGAGATGATGTGAAAATTAAAAGTGAGTTGCAAAGAGAGAAGGTGCATAAGACGACATAAGTAAAGTATTTTGGATATGGAAGGTGAGATGTTTTTATTAATTTAGTTAAAAAATTCTTCAAACAAATAATATTTAATTAATTTATTCAACAAAACTTCTTTTCCGACCGTTTTCCGTTTTATTCTTTAAACAAACAGCAATTAATACATATATTGTATTTATAAAAAAATAATTTTAAAATTGTATCTATAATTTAACAAATTGTATATATAAATTTTACAACTTAAATCTTGCAAATTATAAATTA
Organism: Panax japonicus; assembly: GCA_020205505.1. Lineage (NCBI taxonomy): Eukaryota > Viridiplantae > Streptophyta > Magnoliopsida > Apiales > Araliaceae > Panax > Panax japonicus. Next base: position 56,927,598 of record CM035102.1, on the reverse strand, counting down.
TATCATAAATTATAAATTTTACGTCTTTAATTTTACAAATTATATCACAACTTAAATTTTACAAATTGTATTTATAATTTTTATAATTTTATTTATAATTTTAAATTATATTTATAATTTTATACCATATTTCTACTGTATTAGTTTTTCTTAAGGGCTAAAAATTATTATATTTATAATTTTTTTATAATTTTAATTTTTTTCTTTAGGGGCCAAATCATGAATATTGTGGTATTTGATGTAACGGAACTGTAAATAGCATTTTTTTTAAATTAAGTCAAACTTATATTTATACGATCAACTGGTATTAAATACACAAAATTCGTTCAGATTCTTGGGCGTGTCTGGTATTCCGACCAATTTTAGCTAGATTCGAAAATTAGGGGCTAAATTTTATCAATTTAGGGACTTGATGTAGTAAATTATAAACCCAAATTTTTTGAGAGTCAAGTTATGAATTTGATGGTATATACTTCACGTAACGGAAGTATAATTAGCCCAAATCAATTTAAAAATAATTTAAATTAATCTTATGCATATAAAATACTCATTATCTTCAAATACCCAACTCTATTTAATTTTTTTTCCTTTTTTATCTTCTTCCCCGTCTTCATCATTTTCCCCATCTACCATGGAACTCATCAAAAACCTCAATCCATTCATCATCTTCAAATTTCCTTATCACGAAACTCAAAAATTTAAAATCCAAACTCAAATAAAAAATTTCAAGAAAGTTTCATACCACTATAAACTCAAATCAAAAGTTTTAAAAACAAACCGAAATGAATTGAAAAATCGATTAATTGGTATGGGATGAATATGTAATTGGGTATGTTATATGATCTTTAAAGTTCAAACCACAAACCCAAAATTTCATGTAAGTTGCCATTGAAATAGATGCAATTCCAAATGGGATACATACTTAACAGAAGAAATCAACAGATCCGCAAGTTGCCATTGAAACCAAGAAGCAATTAATTCCAAATGAGATACTTAACAAAAAAAAAATCAATCCGGATATGCAAAAAGAAGCTGCCATTGCTAAAAGGGGTCGGGGATGGGAAGGGGGAAGGAGTCTCCAAACCAGATCTTGTTTTCGTACCAAAATGGAGATGGGTTTTTAAGTTTAGTGTGGAATTGTGTGAAGGGGATAATAATGGTGGTGGGTGATGAAGAAAAGAAAACCAGAGATGCCTGCCATTGACAGTGTTATTTTTTTGGTTTTGTTTTCATTTTAGTCGTATTAATGTTTATTTGATTTCATTAGTTTAATTAAGTAATTTATTTGACATAATTTGTTGTGTTAATTATTTTATTTGAATTAATTAGTATGTTAATTATTTTATTTTGTGTTAATTATTTGAGTTAATTACTTTACTTGGTTAGTTAAGAATTAATTATGTATGTAATTTTATATATCTTTAATATATTTTTATTATTATTTCTATATATATATATATATATATATATATATATATGTATTTTTACTATTTTAATAAGTAAATTATATTTATACAGTCAATTATATTTAAATATTAAATTATGACACGTGGTTATTTTTCAGCAAAAAAAATTGACCGAAAATAATAAAAGGGTCCATAGTGGTTACGTACTTAAAGGTACTTCAGGTAGTGAGATGGAAGCGTTTAAACATCGGGATACGAATGGTAAAAGGGTATATATTTCGAGATTTAATTTGCAATTAATCCAAACAAGAATTATATTTTAATCTATATATTTGTTCTTAAAACGTAAATTAAAAAAAAACTGTATAATTCTCAAAATATAATATAAATTGTTCATGTAATTGGCCCATAATTAGATATATCACACTAGGTCTAAAGATTGTTGAATTAGTGTAGTTCCAAGTGATCAACAAAGTCTGCCTAAAAAATAAATTTCTTTAAATAATAAAAGTAAATGGACGTGGTCATCCAGATGGACCACCTCATGTAGTCATGCCAATTCCTTAAGAAGACAAACAAATCATTTTCATAATTAAAGTCTATACAATTAGTTGGGAACAGCCATAGACTTCTGTATGAACACAAATAAACTAAAATGATACAGCATGAGAAGTGCAATACTAATAATGTCCTTGAAAATATGCAGTGGATAATTTCGATTATGACAAATCATATGCTTCTTTCTAAGAAAGTTCCATATAATACCTTAATCCCAAAATGTCAGCATCAAAATTAGAATATAAATAAGTATAATTAATAATTAATTGGTGTATATATAAGCTACGATAATTTACTGTTAACCTTAAAATTTTGTTTGATTTTAGAAAGAGCAAAAAAAGGATTAAAAAAGAGGGGGAAAAGAAGTTAATTATTTATCTAGGGTTTATTATATTTAATTAAATTTTGAACATAGACTTATCATCTGGTTTTGCATAAACATTTATGTCAAAATGCTATTTGTTTATATGAATTCATATTAGTTTTTTTTACTATAATTTAATTTTATAATTTAGAAAATTTGTATTTTATCCTTTTAAAAGAGTTCAATTCTTAAATTTTAAAATACACCATTTCACATGATTGGGCGAAAGTATATTCTCTCTTGGCCATTTCACTGCCTCTCTTTATGTTGGCAGAAGAAATAGATGCAACTACTTTTGTTTGGTATCCATTACATTTTGTCCTACTCCTACCATCCATTATATTGACTAATGGAGTTAGAATATACTCTATTCATCCATATATATAGTCATAAGTACTAATTATTTCATAAAAACAATTGTAATTATTTTAATTCTTTTTCTTTTTGTGAGCATATTTATTTCTTTTACTGATTATATGTACTCACTTTTCTTTTGGTAACCGCATATGTATATATTTTACTACCTAAACTTACTTTATCAAATATTCAAGAAGTATCATATATATAATGAAAATATATTATTATAATTTTGCATTTAAATATTTAAAAAAATCGAATAACGTGTGAAAAAAGTATCTAAAGATTAAGGGGATTTGGACAAGCCATAGACTTGGACGTTTTGGATTCGAATACCAGCGGTTCCAATTTGTCAAGTTAATAAAATGGTTATGGGGTCACGGGAACGCAGACACAAATCCGTATGAAAAGTCTGAAGTAGATATTCGGTCAATTAATATATTATAACATTTATAACAAAACATTGCCAAGAAAATAAAATTTTGTGCTATAATATACAACTCTTTGTTATAAACTTTAATTTTCACCAAATCAAGATCAAGTAGTGGTGCTTCCTAGAATTAATACAAAATACTTATAGAACATGCTACTAAACTATAAATAATCATTTCTAATCAATAATTAGTAAAACTAAAAATAAAAATAAGACATGGCAAAAAAAATATAAAAGCTAGGGGATTACTAAAACTACCTGTATGTCCAGCTGAAGCAGCAACATGAAGTGAAGTACTAGTCAAAACATCCACTTCCAGCATCAGTAGCCCTGGAAACTCCATCAAACACTTCACCACATCAACTCTCCCCCTCTCAGCCGCCACGAAAAGCGCGCTCTGGCCGTGAAAATTCACCTTATATACAACACTTGGATCATTCTTCAGCAAGAGACTCATCATCTCAACTTGCCCTTCTCTGCATGCCTCATGCAAAGGCGTCTCCAAGTCTTTATTCTCCAAGAACATCATTTCGGGACATAATTTTAGTATTTCTGCCGCCAATTCTACGTGTCCGAATCTTGCAGCCAAGTGTAATATGGTGTTTGATGATCCAGTGACGGTTTGGTTGATGAAATTAGGGTTTTTGGTGATGAGTTTGAGAAAGTGTGGAACATCGCCCTTCACTATTGTTTCTTGGAGGAGTCTGTCCATTTTTTTGAGCTATGTGTGGAAAGGATAACTGGGATGTGAATTTTCGAGTTCAATTATGTCCAATAATGGCAGAAATTTATTGGGAGGGAGTGTGCATTTTTTTCTACAGCTGCAGCAACTGGGAAAGTTCACTTGATGTTTTTATCAAACGTGTGAGAATTTTCTTTCTATAATAAAGTGCGAAGGAGACTTAATGATTAAAATAATCATTAAACTCGAGTCAAGTTATTTAAAAATATACTCTCTGCGTTTTAAATTCCTATAAGATTATTATTGAATTTATAAAATTAATTTAAAATATTTTTAAGTTTAAAATTAAGATAACTCATTTAAAATTATGAAACTGTAAAATTTACTATGAGTAGTTCTTTTGAGATAATTTACAATATTCACTATTATATTGATTAAAATTAAAAGAGTATTTTTGTTGGACTTTTATTGTACTGATAAGTGTTAAGACAACATTGGACTTTGGTCGGTAGAATTAAGGGCTCTTGGAGGATGTAAATTGGCTGAATTTTAATTCAAGATTGTGTTTATATTTGATTTTTACAATAAGTCAGAAATTAATTATATAAAGCAAAGTCCTTGAAAATATCTTGGTGTATTAAACACATAAAAAGAAGATTTTTTCCAAACTCAAACTTTTATTATCAAACCATTTAATTTTTAACTTCCCAATAATAAAAGACTTAATTATTTGGAAAGCATGTTTTTTTTTTGTTACGCTTACGCACTAGTGCACGTTTGATGTTTTTGTCTTTTATTCTCTCTTTCTACCGTAAAAAAGTGTCGACTAGTCTCTTTTTAAGGAGACTTAACAATAAAAATATTTATTAAACTTAAGTCAAATTATCGGAAAAATATACAAATTATAGTTTTAAACTAAAATTATTAAATTTTAAATACTTGTAAAAAATATTTCAAATTTGATCACTGAATGACACTTTTAACCTTCTAAGTTGCCGTCCACTTTTAAAATCGTCTTTAAAGTATATTTTTCGTCAATTGGGTCCTTAAAGTGACATTTTGTGTCGATTATGTTCCTTTTACCCCATTTGACCCCAATTCCACCCATTTTCACCAAATTTTGATCCAACCCGGCCCAGTGTGACCCAACCCCAAATTTAAATATTTTAAAATAAAATATATTTTTTAAATATTTTAAAATAAAATATTGTTTTAAAAATAATAGTTATACTTAATATTTATTATTTTTAATATTTTGAAAGAACATGATAATTTTAAAATAATAATTATATTTATTTTAGTTTAAAATATTAAATATAATATTTATTTTTTAAAAAAAATTTCTTTTAAAATACTAAAATAATATTTATTTTAAAATTGTTTTAAAAAATATTATATTTTAAAAAATTAAATATAATTATTATTTAATTTTTTAAGTATAAATATAATTAACCATAATTATAAATAAATATCATTATTATTTTAAAAATATTATGTTCTTTTTAAAAATAAAAAATAATAAATATTTAAAAAATATATAATTTATTTTTTTTTAAAATGTTAATTTATTTTAAAATATTAAATATAATTAATATTTTTAAAATAATATTTTATTTTAAATATTAAAATTTGGGGTTAGGTCAAACTGGGTCAGGTTGGGTCAAAATTTGGTCAAAATTAGTCGGGCAAGGATCAAATCGGATAAAAGGAACACAATCGACACAAAAAGACCACTTTAAGGACCCAATTAACAAAAAATATATTTTAGGAACGATTTTAAAAGTAAGTGATAACTTAGACGGATTTGAGATGAACATTTTTCGTATCTAAATTTTTTATTTGAGACGAACAGATTAGCGACGTGACCTACTGGCACGAATTTTGAGACGGCCAAAAGTCGACTTAAAAGTGATTTTGAGACGAATTCTGCTGTATTTGAGACGAATTTTTTCATCTCAGATGCCCAGATTTTTTGTAGTGAGTGGCAATAAACACCAGATCAATGAGAACCAACGAATGAATCATCATGCCAGAAATGGTAACCACTTCAATGGTAATCATGACCCAGATAATAGAAGAAGTGAGTCGAGTGGAAACAACTTCAAGAAGAGGAGATTCAATAATGACCATGGAAGAACACCATCAGCATCACTAGCACCAACAAAAGTTTTAAAGGGAGGAGAACAACCACTAGTTAGATGTTATAAATACGGACATGAGGGACACATCAGTCTAGACTGTACACCACAATCCAAGGTGTGTTATAGTTGTGGAAAGGAATGCCACATAGCTCGATTGTGCCCTATAGGAAAATCAAGTCCAGCGGTAATGGTGACACCAAAGGCTGTTACGGACAAGTTAATGTTTATGGTGTAGGGGAGAGCTTTTGTTGTAACCTCCCAAAAGGCGTAGAAGCCAGATGAAGTCAAAACCGATAAGCTAATTATAAACTTTCATAAAGTCTATACCTTATTAGATATCGGTTCTAGTCACTCTTTTATTTCACCTCCTTGTGCTCAACGTTTGAACTTGACTCCAAAGAAATTAGATTTTGACTTATCTATTGAAACTCCGCTATGAGAAACCTTCATTACATCCATTATTTATAAATTTTGTTTGATTTAAATTGACACCTTCACCTTACCCGTTGATCTCATCTCTTTCGAAATACTTGAATTTGAGGTGATTTTAAAAATTAATTGGTTAACTACCTATCATGCTAAAATTGATTGTTTTTATAAGGTAGTTAGTTTTCATATTCCTAATCAACCTGATATGCGAATTCAAACCATCAAATAGTGTAAATGGATGTCAATCTCTAGCCATAAAGTCATTCGTTTATTAAAAAATGGATGTCAAGCTTTCTTAGCCCATGTCACTGATTTAAATAAAAATACGTCAGATTTGAGTGATATTTTTGTTGTTCATAAATTCTCTGACGTATTTCCCGAAGAACTTCCTGGTCTACCCCCAAATCGTGAAATTGAGTTTTGTATTGACCTTGAACCCTCTATTTCCAAGACCCCATGTCGAATGGCTCCTATTGAACTCCAGGAGTTAAATGTCCATTTGAAATCCTCGACTGAGTAAAAATTGTGGCCTACAGACTAGCGTTACTGCCAAGCATATCTCGTATTCATAACGTTGTTCACATATTCAAGCTACGTAAATATGTGAAAGTCCCAAACCATGTCATTGAATTAGAACTAGATGAAATATTAGAAGATTTAATGTATGAGAAGGTACCTGTTAAGATCTTGGATAATAATGAACAGATTCTAAGCTCTAAGGTTATACCTCAAGTCAAAGTTTTATGGAGAAATCATGATATAGAGGAAATGACCTGTAAGTTAGAATATGAAATGAAAACAAGGTATCCTCGCCTCTTCGAAATGCTAGGCACGTACGTCAATTTTGAGGATGAAATTTCATAAAGAGAGGAGGTTGTTAGACCCCAATTTTTTATGAATAAGATTTTTTTCCTAAATAGTAAGGTGTTGATTTAATAAATGTTATAGTTATGGGTGTTATGTGTAAATTATATGAAGTGAACAGTCTGTTAGGGAATATTTGTATTGTCGGAGAATATTCATTTTGTCAAAAATAACAAATCATTAGTGGGCCCATAACACAATAAATGTCGGATAGGGAAAATGACAGAAATAACCTTTTTAAAGATTGACGGCAAAACTTTTACCGTTAACTGTTGAAATTCCCGGTAATAAAAGAACAGTAACACACGCTATTCCACAGTAGCACACGGTATTGCACAATATTTTTGATTATTAATTCAATAATTGCTACAGTAGTAATTGTATAAAAAAAAAATTATTGACTCAATAATTGTTACAGTGATAATTGCATAGTATTTCATATTATTGATTCAATAATTATCACAGTAACATCTTCACAACATTCCACATCATTAAATCAATAATTGTCACGATATTGTAACTCGTATTATTTGAAAGGATATTATTAGTTACCACTATTGGCAATGTCTAGAAGTTCTTTTGAGGAAAGGGGTTAGGTTATATAATTGCGCGCCAATAAGGAAAAATCTTTATCGGAAAGCCCCCTCTTTCTTGGGAACTATCTGGTTGTTAGTATTCTGAGTCTATAATATCAATAATGAATAATTATTGAAGGATTAAAAAAGTGTTGATTAATTATGTGATGCGTAGTATAACCATTAGTAAGATTTGACGACACTCGAAGGAAATGAGGGTGATATGTGGCGTTTTGTAAGTTTGGCTTATCTGTGGAACCCAAAACTTTATTCCGTGGGACCTATAATTTTATTTCTTCTGTGGATTTATTTCTTTTGGGGGACTCTTTTATTGGACCTATAGGTTAAGAGTCACTTTTGCCAATAGTACTTGCCTTTTCGTATTGCCAAAAATCATTTGCCCCTTCGCAAATAGTCACTTGTCTCTTAGTATTACCAAGAGTCACTTGTCCCTTCACAAATAGCAGTTGTCTCTTCACATTGCCAAGGGTCAAGCCAGTTGCATATTCACACTACCAATAGTCAAGCCAGTTGTCTCTTCACATTACCAAGAGTCAAGTCACTTGCCTCTTCACACTGCTAGGGCCAATTCCATGTTATCTATAAATAAAAGCAAGTATTTTTTACTTAAAACTGATAAGAGAAAGTTGTAGAGAGAGAATAAGAGAGAAAGAAGAAGAGTAGTCGAGAAGCAAATACACACCAACGACATAGAGTTCTGCTACTACACTATTGCAATATCTAGTCTCTTATTATGGTAAAATATATTATTTTCTTTCAATACTCGTAAGGAATATCATTTTCTTTCATACTCCATATTATGGTAAGTTCTTATTCGTTTTTATAATTTTTTCGTTAACAGTTAAAATGCCTAAACTGTTGAAAACTTTCTTAATAGTTTGCCCTTCATCTAATATCTTTTCACCTAAATCTTCCTATTATGTTTTATACGTTATAGTAGAATTGTGAATCTTATTTATTTTATTCTTGAATTTGAATCCATGTTTTGATCGTCATGTTGACAATTTGGACATATTCTTTGACACTGGATAAATAAAATTATAAATCTCTAATGTTTATTCTTGATCTTATTGTTATTATTATTTCTATTCATCTTTTATATCATTATCATCATGCTCGGATTTAAATTGTGATGAAAAATTATCTTTGACCCGTAGTGCAAAGATGAACTGTTGATTTGTATGATTATGACCATGAATTTTTTATTGCTATAATCATGACCTTTGGTGTTACACATAAAGGCTTGTGGTGAAAGTTCTCTTTGACCCGTAGTGCAAAAATGAACTGGTGTTTGGCATGATCATGGCCACTGGTGATACAAATGAATGTATTTGGCCTTTAATGCGAAGATAAACTTTTAATTTAATTGCATGATGATGAACATGAGCTGTTGATTGATTTTATAAGGATAAAATATTGATGATGGAATTTTAAAATATAGAAGATAGTAAATATCATGCTTTACTTGAATCTTCTAATAGTTTGCTCGTTCCGCTGTTGTTGTTAATCTAAAACTTGTTATCTATTTTATTCTATCAGATTTTTCATTGTTGAAGGCTAAGGATAATTCATTCTTCATTATTTTAGTTATGATATTCTTTAATGGGTTATTTGAGTTCACCCTTTTTTTTGTTCCATTATTCTTTTCAGGAAATGAGAGTGTAGCTGGGACTAGACGGGAAATAGAGTGATGGTCCGAATTAGTTTCTATAATAGTCTTCACCATGTTATAAAATAGTATGACAATAATTGTATTGAGGAATTAAAACATGTGTCGTTATGTTTTATTTGGTATTGTAATAATTTGGGTTTGAATATTGTCGTACTACATGTGGTACGATATTTGTATTGAAACTCACAATATATGTGTTGTCGTATTTTTCACAATAATTTAATAGTTGTAAATAGGGAAGTTTGTATATGGATTTTGTAGTATGTATTTGGCGACTCAAAATGAGTTGTGTGGACCTATTTTGGGGGCCTCACCGTAGTCCCCATCATTGTTTCTTTCGACTTGAAGAGTTATGATTTTCTTTTTCAGTGTCTCATCTTCTAGCTTCATCCTATCTTTATAGTTCGTTCTCGAATTCATCAAGTTCTGGAAACAGCGTAAGTGTTTCCATGCATGATGCTGATGGTTGAAGAATCTTGTAGAGTAGTCACTTTTGGTGCGAATTGTAAGACTCCAACTTTTTATGAATAAAGATTTAATTTCTCTAATTATTATTTTGAATAATAAGGTATTGATTTGATATAATGTTTTAGTTATGGGTGAAATGTGCAAATTTTGCGAAGTAAGCAAGTTGTTATAAAATATTCATTTGGTCAGGGAATATTCTTTTTGTTGGGAAATATCCGTACGACGACACAATCATTGGTGGACCACAGAATGGAATAACTGTCGGATATAGAAAGCGACATAAATAAACTTTTTTATAAAAAAAATAATGGCAAAAATTTTACCGTTAAATGTTGAAATACCCGATGATAAAAGTATAATAATACGCATGGGTGCACAGTAGCACACAGTATTGCACAATATTTCTGATTATTGATTCTTACGTAAGAAGTCACTCAGTTTCATTCAATAATTGCCACAAGAATTGTTGCATAGTATCTCAAATTATTGATTCAATTATTGTCACAATATCTTCTATAAAATATTTTATATTATTAAATAATAATTGACACGACATAATTATTCATATTATTAGTTAGCATTATTGGCAATGTCTAGAAAATTCTATCAAGGAAAGGGGTTAGGTTATATAATTGTGAGCCAATAAGGATAAATCCTTAACGAAAAGCCTCGTCTTTCCTGGGAATGATCTGATTGTTAATATTGTGAGTTTATAACAAAAATTATGAGTAATTATTATGTAGTGGATATTGGTTCAATTTTGATATAAATGAAGAAATTTTGCATGAATTATTGGTTGAAAGATTGACAATTATCTTCTCCGATAAAATATTCATTCAAATATATTATTATAATATTATATTATAATAATGTGATAATATAATAATATAATTTTTTTATATAATTTAAGTGATATATACTTTTCAGCATTTGAATAAAAGTAAAAGTGGAGTGAAGGTTATTATTTTGGTTTTGAATTCTTTTCCAAAACCATTCCGTGCGCGCTTGCTTTTCATTTCTCCTGAAATGCATTTCATCTTCCAAATGGGTGGTCCCTCAGCCAATAAGAAGTAAGGAAAAGTTTGGCATGAAAGAAAATAAGAATTAGGCAGGAAAGGTTGGCAGAATTAGGCAACCTGCTTAATTCTTTTCTCCCTCCGTTGCACTATAAATAAGGGGGTAACCCCTCATTCCTCAACACACCATTACAAAATTAGAAATTCTTATTCTATAGTATTATGAGTATTTCTTTTGAGTATAAGGATACTTTGAGTGTAGCAAATAGTAAAAGTTTTTCTCAAGAATATCTTCGTTATACCGGCGAAATTTACTCTCCTACTAAGGTAACGGGTATTATTTATTTTATATTTGTAAGAGATATTATTTTTTATATTCGTAAGGAATATTATTTTCATTCAATATTCGTAAGAAATATTATTTTCGTTCAATATATGTAAGGGATATTATCTTCGTTCAATATTCGTAAGGAATATTATTTTCGTTCAATATTCGTAAAGGATATTATTTTATTTCAATACTCGTAAGAAATATCATTTTCTTTCATACTCCATATTATGTAAGGGATATTATTTCATTTCATATTCCTAAATTTAAACTTACTATGGTAAGTATTGCTTCTATAATTCCTGAAATGATTAAAAATTCCTTAAGTTTTGCGCTTCATCTAATATCATTTTGTTAGAATATTGGTCTGAACATTCTTATTAAATTTTAATCTTTTCATATTGGGGTACTATTCATACAGTACTATTCACGAGTACTGTTCACAACAGAATTTAATTTTCTTTTCTGTCCAAATTATTTTTGATATATGAATATCATTTTTGAATTTTACTTCACAAATAGTTATCATGTTGACAATTTGGATATTTTTGAACTCTGGATAAATTGAATTATAAATATCTAATATTTATCCTTTATCTCACTTGATTGATTCTTTATATCAGTGTCATCATCCTCATGCTTATATTGTGATGAAAGTCATCTTTGTCCCGTAGTGCAAAGATGGACTGTTGATTGATATGATTATAACCAGGAATTGTGTATTGGTATAGTCATGACCTGCAATGTTATAGATAAATGATGTGGTGAAAGTCCTCTTTGGCCCATAGTGCAAAGATGGACAGATGTTTGGCTTGATCATGACCTCTGGTGATACTAACGAATATCTTGGCCCATAGTGCATGGATAATTCGTTGATTTGAAATATTTATTGATTGGTGTTACAGGGATAAAATATTGATGATAGACTTTTAAATCATAGAAGACAGTAGATTTCATGCTCTACTTGACTCTTCTAATAGATTATTGTTTTCGTTGCAGTTGTATTCTAAAACTTGTTATCTATTGTATTCTATCAGATTTTTCCTTGTTGAGGACTAATGATAATTTTTTCTATATTATCTTAGTCATAATATTCTTTACTAGGCTAGTTGAGCTCACCATTTTCCTTTAGGTTCCATTGTTCTTCCCAGGAGGCGAGAATGTAGCTGGGACTAGTCGGGGAGTGGAGTAATGGTCTAAGATGGTTATTATAGCAGTCCTCACTATTTTGTAAAATAGTGTAATAATAATTATAATGATTACTTTATTTGAGTTTGGATATTGTCTACAAGACAATATTAATTTGTATTAAAACTTTCAGTGTATGTGTTGTCGTATTTTGTACGACAGTTGTATTAATGAAGTTTGTATTTGAATTATGTACCATGTATTTGGTGACTCAGAATGGGTTGTGTGGAACTATTTTGGGGGCGTCACACGAATCTTTTGGGCATGACACGTATTAACTTTCTATTGATTTCTCTTTGATCAATCTTCCTCCCAAACATGCTAAGAGAGTTCATTATAGTGAGGAGCCTTGCTTGAGCTTCCTTGATCGTCTCATTCTTTTCTATTGTGAACAATTCATACTCTTTCATCAACATACTAAGTTTCACCTCTTTCACCTTGGACGTCCTATCATGGCTCATGATGATAGTATCCCATATGTCGATGTAGGGATTTTTTAGTGTCCCTTTTCGTTACTTGTTCTTTGGTGTTCTCATGTTAATGTGAGATTTGTTTGAAAAAACAAGTGAAAAAGGTTCGACATGTATAATGTCGACGATTTGACTTTAAGAGTCGCCAGTTTGTGTATTTAATTGGTTGCACCAACGCAACCGAAAAGGTTTGCACATTGACCCAGTGATGTGACACTGCTAAACGGGTCTGTGAAACTGAGATTCATTTAGGTCCGGGGGCTTGATTATGCGGAGGGAAGGTGTTAGGCACCCCCCAACATCCATGTTACCACGGTGACCGCCACTTTTCAAAGAAACTGTTATATGAATATGTGTGTGTATGTGGATCAATGTGCAATTATTTGGAAGTAGTGTTATACCTCGTTCGTACCTATATACATAGTTTTTGAATTTATGAAAAATTCAGTTTTAAACAGGATATAGCAATGAGATTTTGTAAAAAGAGGTTTTTCAAACCCTATGCTCAATAGTAATTGAGGCCTTTGATACTCCCATTTTATTATTAAATGTTCGGCTTCTTTGTTTTTATTTTCGAGATGCGAAGCATCTTCGAGAAAATAATATACAGCAGTGCCGAACTCCTCATGGGCATGACAACCATCTAAGGAAATTCAAATACTATAAAATAATGTACAAGCTGCTCACAGCTGAAAAATGTCCATCATGGGAACCAAATCTAGATTCAGTAGACTGAATCTGTGATCACATGATTCCTAGGCTCACATGATACTGCAGTTTGTATGGAAAGCAGTAAACAATTATATATATAAAAGATGTAAATATATATACATACATGATCAACCACCACGAAGTAACTCCATGGGGGATCGGAAATGTAAATATATAAAAACGGTAAATATATTTATATATATATATATGGACATGATCAACCACCACGAAGTAAACTCCAGGTGGGACGAAATGTAAATAAAGCTGTAAAAGCGATCAACTGCCACGAAGTAAACTCCAGGCAGGACGAAATTTAAATATATACATATATGTACATATATATAAAAGCAGTAAATGCACCGGATGTAAATCCAGGCTCATCGAATATGTCCGACAATAATTATATATATATATATAAGCAAATAAACGCTCTAGACATAAGTCTAGGCTCAATCGAGGCATAACTCGATAATGTTAGTCCATATACAAAATATATACAAATATATAAGTATATATATATAAACATAAATGAAAACCACGGACCAAAGTCCGGGAAAACGAACACTACACGACTCAATGTGTATAACAGTATGTGCTAATATGGAAAGAATGCTTTATAAAATATAAGAAGGCTTACAGTGGGCTGCCAAAGTAAACTTCTTTGACTCTATGTGAATAAACACTCAGCTCCCACCGGATAAAAGTGTAGCTATATGTGAGCTAACAGATGTTTATACTGAGGAAACACTCAATATGGGTGTATACAGAGTAAATTGGACAGGGCTTCCTCGTCTTTTTTTATCTCTTTCCTCTCTCAAAATGGTTGGCCCAAGGTCAATATTTATAGACTGATGGCCGCAGATACACCTGCGGCAGCCGCGATTATACATGCGGCTAGTCGTGGTGCATCCAGGCCTCGCGAGTCCCGTCGTCTCGAATTACGTGCACTTATGCACTTTAATGTCCACTCGTGAACTTCTGACCGCTTGTGTCGAGAGTTACAGAATAACAAGGATTAGAGGTTATACAAAGTCAGGAAGAGGGGTCCATGCCCATGATCTTCAAGCTTCAAATTCTATACAAGGTACTGCCACGCGTAATAGTCACTCGGGATTGCAACTCCTCGGTTCTTGTGGGACATTGTTGGATGTATGTATGTATGAAGTGTTGAGACGACGCGCAGGTGTTGAAGGGGGAAAGATGACGTTTGACTCTTTCCCGGGGTTATTACCGGTTTGAGTTGAAAGTAGACATTTCTCAGGGTTACATCTGAGATTGGAATACTTTTTGGTATGCCACGATATCATCTTGTGAGAGAGAACGTTGAGGTGGTAAGATGACGTTTGACTCCTCACCGGGGTTATCACCGGTTTGAGCTGAAAGTAGGCATTGCTCAAGGTTACATCTGAGATTGGACTACTGAAAATGTTTGAATGCCGCAAGGTCATCTGTGGGAGAACCTGTCTGCCTGGTGTTAGCTCCGGGTCTGAGGTATGAGTGCCTCGGCGAGAGGTTTGCGCTTGAAGCTGATAACATGTATTTGAAATAAGCATTTCCGGAGTTATCGCCAGAACTGCAACAACACTCCTTGGGGTTATCGTTAAGGACAAAACTCGGGGTTCTCTCCGAGGTTGGAAATGATCCTTCCGGTGTGTGTTCCGGTGTTGGAAATGATATTCCCGGTGTGTTTCCCGGGTTTTGAACTTGAACTTCCGGTAGTATCCGGAATGGATGTAAGCTGTCTTCCAGGGTTATCTCGTACATTCTCTTTATAGCGTCAGACTATATCATTCCAATCATTTCATAGATTTTCTGCAATTCAACCTGATCACGTCGTGATCTTATCTTATAATCATGTTATATTACGGTTCTTTCTCATTCTATGATTGTTTCATTTAACGATCTCCTTTCCTTTTATACTTTTAGTCTCACAGACTCTATTTATTTATTATTACTTTTTGTCTTTAACATCAGAGTTAGGTAACTCTGGATCTTTATAATTTTTCAAGATTCTTCTTTGAATCTTATTTACTTAACAATGAATTTACCAAGTTCATCTCTTAACAAATTAAACTCTATTTGAGTTTAATCCTTATCCTCATCTCTGCAGTTATAGCCTAAGGTACACCTACCTAAGGTTTATAACCTACAGCTCTGATACCAACTGTAACGCCCCCAAAATCAAGACAATTTCTCTTCCCGATCATGTGCGTTAATAATATCCTGTTCTAGCTTTAAAACATTATTTAATGTTAAAATAGCTAAAAATGCAGAATAAATTTTCTTTTCCATTCTTTCCATTCATTCATTTCCTAAATTGCAACCTTTACAAATCTTCTTTATACTAGAATCATATTTATTATATGACTTATTTAGCATGAGTAGATATGAATATATATATATATATATATATATATACAATTCATTCTTTCAAGCATATCCCCCTTTTAGAACAAATAATCTCCATCTATCGAATAATTCAAACTTTTACACATCGATGATTTACACATGAAAATACCATCAACTAATTTTGTAGCATCCCCAAATCCGAGTCCCAAATCACCACGGATCTGGTATACTAATTCTATAACTATTACGGAAGATATAAACATAAATTATTTATACATTAAACATTACACACTATCCCCAAGGTCGAGAACCTTCACATAAAACCTGAATCAATATCCTATTTAACATACAATGTTATTATCATATATCAATGTTACAAATTTAGCTGTACACATAAACTAACGCTGGAACTGTCTTTGACCTTTCCTTGTATCCGACGTATTCGTCTTAATCTGTAATGTTTATAATGATATAGCAAGGGTGAGAATAAGTTTGTCGAACAAGTATAAGTTTATTTAAGGATATATCACGATGGAAATAATTGAACAATAAGCTGACTATAATTCTACAATATAATTGAGAACTAGCATGAACAAACTTTCATAGCTGAACGAATATTGAACATGAACATAGCAATTATATCTGGACCGAATGGTAATGAAGGTGATCAGCCTTTCATACATGATGAATACATGCAATATGTACAGAGTACGATTCAACAATTCATAGACATGACAATCAGCAATGATTAACCACAAGTATATTTGAATGAAACATTTCGAGGTCGAGTTAAGAAAAACTTACCTTTACCGTTGATTACCGTTACACAACCTATATAGCTTTAACTGAAAACCTAATATAGATAATACCGATCTCCAAATATTAGAATAATATCATCACAGTATAATATTGTTATATATTTTTATAGAATAACCTAAACACATAACATATCACCCTATCAGTCTATACAGCACATAAGTCCTAGTATTAAGTCAGATTATTGCAGTCTGGGTTGAATCCAGTACTATTTCAAAATCTCGAAGGTCTAGTCGGATAATTAACGAGCCTAATATTGCTAAGACTCGGTCTAAACTGGTTCACAATTACCATAGACTTAACACTTACTCGTTCATTTATAAGTTCTTAATATAACTTGTTATTAAACTATTTAAGACTTTAGAAAACTTAATATATCATTTCAGTTTCTATTTCAGCAAGCTAAAACAAAACTGACATCTCTTCTGACATTTTGGTTTCTCATTTCAGTAACCTGAAATGTTCATTCCAGGAAGTTGAAATACACTATTCATGAAAATATGAAATCAGCTTATTATTTTTCAATCTTTTGGCCAATCATATACACCTGTATTCCTTACACAGAAAGTATTTTTTTCATAATTTTTCAACTCCCTTTAGTATTTTTCAAAAATAAATTTTAAAGCGTAGCTTAAGAAATTATCCCTATCATGCTTAACTCTAAAAATTCCCATCTCTTGGTGGGATCTTACACATGTTAACGTGAGCTTCTAGTTTAAATTTTGTGGCCATCGGAGTTACAGAACTCCGGTTATAGCCGTTTTCGTTGAAAAATCACAAAAATTGAAATAGTCATAACTTGGTCATTTTAAGTCGGAATGAGCTCATTTTTTTCCAGGAGGTACTTTATACCATATATTTTCATGTCCAAAAAGGCCGGAAATTTTCTCATAAATTACGTGGATGAAACATCCCTTACAAAACTTTGGACAGTTTACTTTTGTCTTTTTTCTGTTTTTGATTCCTTTACTAAAATCAGTTCACTCAAAAATCTACAACACATTTTCTAGTGATTCTACTTGGACATGTTAGAAAACTCATATATCTAACTCCAGGACTTGACCACACTAAAAAAGTCAAAATATAATAGAAGTTATGGTCATTTGAATTTCGTGTTTCGTTTTCACAAAAATCTAATTTTTAACTCTTGGTGTCTTCTAAGAAAACTTTCTGGTTTTCACATAATAACCAACATAACTCATCATAACACTTACTAATACATCATATACCCATGATTCTACCATGATACATTATTTATTTCATCAAACAATCATTAAACATAAGGTTAAACACCATCAAGGCTAAGAAAATTAGGATTTTCTACATTTTAAAAAACCTAGATCATGAGATGGATAGATCCACACATAAAACACTCTAGATCATGCATATCTAGAGTTTTGAAGTTCAAGAACATAAATCCATGTTTTGATTAAAATAAATAAGAATAACTTAGATAAAATGTAGTTTATACCTTGGTATTTTGCTAGCCTTTCTTAATTTTTCAAAATAGATGATGATCTTGGTTAGCTTGAAGATCAAATCCTCCTCCCCTTTACCTCATGCGGCTGCCGAACATTGCTTCTCTCTCTCTCTAGTTGGTTTTAGTTACAAAGTAGGAAATAAGAGATGAATGAGAAAATGGGTTTTATTTTTTTGTTAGTAATTTATGTATAGATATATTTTGTATATCTACATACATCCCCCAATTTCATCTCTTCCTTAATCATTACATTGTTGCTTGTACTCTTGGATTAAAATAAGTGGTCAAGTTAATTAGTGACACCTTGCATAGTTGGTGAACTACTTTGTAAACTAAAATAAGTAACCATTATTTTCCTCACATGCTCTCCCTTTCTCCTTAGGTGGCCGGCCATGTGGCCATTTATTTCACCAAGTTTTGATTAAATTTTTAATGCTTTTATTTTACTTAACAAATGTCCAAAAAGTCCCTCCTTACTTGGATCAAGTTTTGGACTTTTTAATGTATTGCTTGCAAGAATGTATAAAAATGTTGGTGAAATAAATAAGTGACACATAGGAGGTTTGGTCACCAACTAAAATGAACAATCAACACATTCTTCCCCCTCCTTTTTCCTTCTCTACACATCCGGCCAAGTGGCCTTAGATTGTCCAAGTTTGATTTTGGTTTTATGAAATATTTAGTATATCAAATGACTAAAATGCCCCTCTCCCATTGGACTAAATGTTGGGCCATTCCTTTAATTGATTTGGGCTCTCTAATTAATTAGTTTGGGCCATGTAAAATACTAAGGGTCCAATACCAAAATTTTATTTTACCCTAATTATTTAATTAGGGTTTCTATTCCACTCATTTAGAATTTAAATAATTAGTCATGGACATTTAATTCTATAACCCGATTAGACTTTCTTAATTAAGTTTAAAATAAATAATAAATTGAGATAGTAAAATAAATCTCTTAGGTAATATATATTTTAAATACTAAAATCCTCTCATGCCATAACCTTTAAGTTATTCAATTTTTCATTCCTAATATATAAGTAGATTGCCCTAGTTTTTATTTATTAGTTTATATAATAAACAAATAAAAACAAACACATAATATTCATATACACTTATACCCTTAATCCTGAATAATTCACCAAAAGATTTTAAACCCACCAAAATCCTTCACAGAATTTTAAAATCCTTGAAATTTCTTTCCAGAAATGTCAAATCCATTCACTTATTTTCTATCTAGGTTTATTATTCAACCTTTAATTCAGTCATTTAAGATTTAAATAATTTTCTAAATTCTCGGGTCGTCACATTCACCCCTTCTTCTAAGAATTTCATCCCCAAAATTCACCTTATACCCTATACCATACATCTTACACCTTTCATGCACATCATCGCATGCTACCCAATACATTCCTCACAAGAGTAAAAATTTCAAATTGTGCTGAGGAGTAATATAGACCATAAACTTTCATTTTCGAAAAGGTTATATGGAAATTCATCCGCAAACCGTCATAACTTACAGACACAAAGGGTGATTAGCCCAGTATGCCCTGTACTGGCCAAGTATTGTTGGTCGAAACAATTTTTCCCTGTTCCTCTTATCCGCCTTAGGCGCACAAAATTTCTTACCTCAGTCTTTATCAGAATCCGCACTAAAACAAATTTGTTCGGGAAAGTTTTCAAAGAACGCTTAGAATTTTTGTTAAAGTTGGTCTAGTTGAATCAAATAGCATAGACTCATATCAATAATTCAATTCAATTGAAATATTTAGGTATAGCCAAACCCCATTGGCAAATTAAAATTTTGAAAATATTTTTGAGAAAGACATCATGATGTCGTACTGTATTAACAGCCTGTTTGAGGATGCCGTCATTGAGTGACTTTGTCATAACACATCAAACAATAGTGGAATAACAATTTTAGATCAAATTCAACACTAAGTATTTCTTTATTTACAACTCTATCAACTTTTTATCATCTCTGCACTAGGTTACACGGTACATGAGTGATAAATAGAAAATATATTTTGATATTTCAAATCATTATCGTCTAGCCGAAACAAGTAGCATAGACTATACTTTAAACCGTTCAAAAATCATTACAAATCTATTTTATCATCTCAACAGGTAACGAGGTGTACGTGGCCCGAAGTCCATGCATACACAATAGTCACCAGAAGTTGAGAATAAAAATTTCATTTTTCAAAAGCACATAGTGCGTATTTAGCTTGATGTCAAAAATTTTGAGTCCAGCATAGCTAAAAGATTTAGAAAACCTATACCTCCACTAATAATCAATTGCCTAATATTACTATCTAGTCCTATTATCCTCAATATTTCATTCACACTTAATTCTACCCCGTTCGTCAAACTTACCTTAAGTATGAGTTTTAAGAACTCGTAACTTAACATTATATTCTCTACTTAGAACCTATCTATCTATTATACACATGAGAAAGGAATCACCCTCTTAACATGCATATAGCAAATAGCGCGAAACAAACATTTCATAATCCCCACTTAATCCTAATTCCCTTCTCAATACGAATTTCATTCAACTCGTATTCATAATCCTTTCCTGAATCTGTACCAATTCATAGTACAACTAACACACAACAATCTTTGTTGTAAACTTTTCAATCAGTAGATTGATTCTCCTCCATGTTATCACCTTATCAGATCACGGGATAATCTCATCGTATATATTACGATTCATTTCCATAATATGATCCTTTTGTTTTACGATCTCTTATCCCTGCACCTTTAGTCTTTTAGACTCTATCTATTCACCATTACTGTTCACCTTTATTATTAGAGTTAGGTAACTCTTTATAACCCGCCGAGATTCGTCTTTGAATCTTACTGACTTAATAACTCTATTTGAGTTAGACCTAATCCTTATCACTGCGGTTATTAGTCTCAGGTAACCCTACCTAAGATTCATAACCAACAGCTTTGATACCAACTGTAGCATCCCCAAATTCGGGTCCCAAATCACCACGGATCTGCTATACTAATTCTATAACTATTGTGGAAGATATAAACATAAATTGTTTATATATTAAACATTACACACTATCCCCAAGGTTGAGAACCTTCACATAAAACCTGAATCAATATCCTTCAATGTTATTATCATATATCATTGTTACAATTTAAGTTGTACACATAAACTAATGCTGGAACTGTCTTTGACCTTTCCTTGTATCCGACGTATTCATCTTAATCTGCAATGTTTATCATGATATAGCAAGGGTGAGCATAAGTTTGCCCAGTAAGTATAAGTTTATTTAAGCATATATCATGATGGAAAGAATTGAACAATAAGATGGCTATAATTCTACAATATAATTGAGAACTAGCATGAATAAACTTTCATAGCTGAACGAACATTGAACATGAACATAGCAATTATATCTGGACCGAATGGTAATGAAGGTGATCAGTCTTTCATACCTGATGAATACATGTAATATGCACAGAGTACGATTCAATAATTCATAGACATGGCAATCAGCAATGATTAACCACAAGTATATTTAAATGAAATAACTCGAGGTTAATTTAAGAAAAACTTGTATGTACTGTTGATTACCGTTACACAACCTATATAGCTTTGACTGAAAACCTAATATAGATAATACCGATCTCCAAATATTAGAATAATATCATCACAGTATAATATTGTTATATATTATCATAGAATAATCTAAACACATAACATATCACCCTATCAGTCTATACAGCACATAAGTCCTAGTATTAAGTCAGACTATTGCAGTCTGAGTTGAATCCAGTACTATTTTGATATCCCGACGGTCTTGTCGGATAATTATCGAGCATAATATTGCTAAGACTCGGTCTAAACTGGTTCACAATTACCTTAGACTTAACACTTACTCGTTCATTTATAAGTTCTTAATATAACTTGCTAAACTATTTATGACTTTAGAAAACTTAATATATCATTTCAGTTTCTATTTCAGCAAGCTAAAACAAAACTGACATCTCTTCTAACATTTTGGTTTCTCATTTCAGTAACCTAAAATGTTCATTCCAGGAAGTTGAAATACACTATTCACAAAAATATGAAATCAGCTTATTATTTTTCAATCTTTTGGCCAATCATATACACTTGTATTCCATACATAAAAAGTATTTTTTTTCATAATTTTTCAACTCCCTTTAGTATTTTTCAAAAATAAATTTTAGTGCGTAGCTTAAGAAATTAGCCCTATCATGCTTAACTCCAAAAATTCCCATCTCTTGGCGGGATCTTACACATGTTAACAAGAGCTTCTAGTTTATATTTCGTGGCCATCGAAGTTATGGAACTCCGGTTATAGTCATTTTTGTCAAAAAATGCAAAAATTGAAATAGTCATAACTTGGTCATTTTAAGTCGGAATGAGCTCATTTTTGGACAGGAGGTACTTTATACCATATATTTTCATGTCCCAAAAGGCTGAAATTTTTCTCACAAATTAAGTAGCCTAAACAGCCCTTATAAAAATTTTTACAGTTTACTTTTATCCTTTTTCTATTTTTGACTCCTTTGCTAAAATTTGTCCACTCGAAAATATACAACATATTTTCTAGTGATTCCACTTGGAGATGTTAGAAAAGTCATATATCTAAATCTAGGTCTTGACCATACTCAAAAATTTAAAATATAATAGGAGATATGGTAATTTGAATTTCGTGTTTCGTTTTTACAAAAATCTAATTTTTAACTCTTGGTGTCTTCTAAGAAAACTTTTAATTTTTCACATAATAACCAACATAACTTATCATAACACTTACTAATACATCATATACCTATGATTCTACTATGATACATTATTTATTTCATCAAACAATCATTACACACAAGGTTAAACACCATCAAGGCTAAGAAAATTAGGATTTTCTTCATTTTAAAAAAACCTAGTTTCCATTTCATACTTTAGAACTAACTTTTAACATACAAGATGGATATATCCACACATAAAACACTCTAGATCATGCAGATCTAGAGTTTTGAAGTTCAAGAACATAAATCCATGTTTTAATTAAAACAAATAAGAATAACTTAGATAAAATATAGTTTATACCTTGATATTTTGCTAGCCTTTCTTAATCTTTCAAAATAGATGATGATCTTGGTTAGCTTGAAGATCAAAACCTCCTCCCCTTTACCTCATGTGGCTGCCGAACATTGTTTCTCTCTCTCTCTAGTTGGTTTTAGTTACAAAGTAGGAAATAAGAGATGAATGAGAAAATGGGTTTTACTTGTTTGTTAGTAATTTATGTATAGATATATTTTGTATATCTACATACATCCCCCAATTTCATCTCTTCCTCTCTTCCTTAATCATGACATTGTTGCTTACACTCTTGGATAAAAATAAGTGGTCAAGTTAATTAGTGACACCTTGCATAGTTGGTGAACTACTTTGTAAACTAAAATAAGTAACCATTATTTTCCTCACATGCTCTCCCTTTCTCCTTAGGTGGCCGGCCATGTGGCCATTTATTTCACCAAGTTTTGATTAAATTTTTAATATTTTTATTTTACTTAACAAATGACCAAAAAGTCCATCCTTACTTGGATCAAGTTTTGAACTTTTTAATGTATTGCTTGCAAGAATGTATAAAATTGTTGGTGAAATAAACAAGTGACACATAGGAGGTTTGGTCACCAACTAAAATGAACAATCAACACATTTTCCCCCTCCTTTTTCCTTCTCTATACATTCGGCCAAGTGGCCTTAGATTGTCCAAGTTTGATTTTTGTTTTATGAAGTATTTAGTATATCAAATGACTAAAATGCCCCTCTCCCATTGGGCTAAATGTTGGGCCATTCCTTTAATTGATTTGGGCTCTCTAATTAATTAGTTTGGGCCATGTAAAATACTAAGGGTCCAATACCAAAATTTTATCTTACCTTAATTATTTAATTAGGGTTTCTATTCCACTCATTTAGAATTTAAATAATTAGTCATGGACATTTAATTCTATAACCCGATTAGACTTTCTTAATTAAGTTTAAAATAAATAATAAATTGAGATAGTAAAATAAATCTCTTAGGTTAGTATATATTTTAAATACTAAAATCCTCTCATGCCATAACCTTTAAGTTATTCAATTTTTCATTCCTAATATATAAGTAGATTGCCCTAGTTTTTATTTATTAGTTTATATAATAAACAAATAAAAATAAACACATAATATTCATATACACTTATACCCTTAATCCTGAATAATTCACCAAAAGATTTTAAACCCGCCAAAATTCTTCACAGAAATGTCAAATCCATTCACTTATTTTCTATCTAGGTTTATTATTCAACCTTTAATTCAATCATTTAAGATTTAAATAATTTTCTAAATTCTCGGGTTGTCACAGATTCAACACAATCTCAATTAAATCACTAGTCTTCTTTTCATGCGCTCCTAATCACGATAGATCGCATCATAGTTTTAACCTCCAGATTAAGCAAGATTGAGCACGACGGCCCAACAAGTCTAACAGTCTATCATGCATCATGTAGAACATAGGTTTCACATTCAATTCATGCATTTATATTCTTGGTGTTCAAGCATATTACAAATGCATTATCACATTTATGTCCTGCTAGTAGCAACATACATACCATAGCATACTACACATGTCCTTTATATGTCATTCATTGCACATATATATTGAGTTCCCCGACTCAATTCAATAATTAGTCATAATTTGACATTCATCATTCACAAAGCACACAATGCAGTTCATAGGTATTGCATACTTATAAACATAAATCATGCTAACAGTTATCTATAGCAATTATAAGTTCACATAAATAAACTGAGAAACTTGCATGTACCGGGGTTTTACCATTACACCAACTTCTGCGTTCTTTGCACAACCTTAATAGTCCAGATACTGCAAATAGTTGTTGCTTAATTTCTTTCTCCTTTATCAGTCGAATTCCTTCCCTTCTTTCAATGTGTGCTACTGTTTTTGGAGCCTTAGTTAGGAAGTTTACTAATTGAAACTGAGGTACCTGGTAAAGCTATTTGTAGATAAGGAAGAAGGATAGTCAATATGGCTCTATTGTTGGTCTTTCTTTAGCCTTTATCTAGCTAGATTATATCCTCATTCAGACCCCTAACACAACAGTCAATTGACTCCTACTAATCCTAGTTAATTCACCATACTTGGCCCCTATGATAGCTACCTTATCCTCTTCTCAGCCTACTGATAGCTCCTTGACAGTGGCCCCTAATCAGCCATTCTATAGCATAGCCTCTAACTAACTGCTAATCAACTAACTAGTTCCTCCCTTTTGGAACCAGTTATACTATTTGCTAACTAATAAGACATAGCATAATTCATCCAACATGGCTGCTGGAATGATCAAGGAGTGGGATGGATTTGAGTTTGGTATTTGGCTTAATACATAATTCAAAAGTAGTAATGACCCGTTACACTTGAGGGTAAGCTTGGGAGCATACATAGGCAATTTATTAGGGCCCAAATTGTAAAACTTGGACTCCCAATACATAATAAGCTTCATGTGTTAATCTACCACATTCACTTGAGTTAGCAAATTTAATTAGCACACATTATTAAAGATAATTGTTCCATGTAATTTAATAGACTTATTTTAGTACTGACCATTCTCCTTTCTTACTACCACATACTACTTTTGAATGAAATCAATTATATTATAATATAATTTTTTCCTTAGCCACATAGGTAGTTTCATGCCAAGAGTATTTCATAACTAAGCCATGTTGGCTTTCCTTTTCATTTTGATATCGAAATATCATTTTAATAATGTATGCTATTCTTCTCTTCCTTTAATAAATTGCCCCTACTATTTATAAATATGTAATACCAATATATTTATTAAGCATAAGCATCACATATTGCATGGTTCATACACACTTATGCAATATAATATCATACAACATATTATCTAATAAGAATTTTATTTATTTAATTCTCATTTTAATATTACCCAAAATTTGGGTTATCACATTCTTTTCAGTCCCCGGAATCACAATACCGAATCATTCTTAATCAGTTTCGATCTTATTCTTTCTCGTAACCTTATCGTTGAATTATTTCAACATACCATTTTCTTATATTTTTCTTTAAAAAAATCACCTATTTTCACTCTAGGTTTTAAACTTTAACCTTTAATTTAATCATTCAAGATCTTCTAAATTTTCAGGTTGTCACAAATGAGATTGTGGGATTGTATGGTATGTCAGTATCTGTAGTTTCTAATTGAGACCCAAGATTCACTTCACGATTTTGGGTTAGCTTGCAGAAAGCTATGGGCACGAATTTACAATTCAGTTTGGCATACCATCCTCAAACGGACGGGTAATCGGAAAGGACTATTCAAACTCTTGAAGATCTATTAAGACTTTGTGTTCTAGACTTCAAAGGAAGTTGGGATAAGTACTTGCCATTGGTGGAATTCTCCTACAACAACAGTTATCAGGCAAGTATAGGCATGGCTCCATTTGAGGCGTTGTATGGACGAAAGTTCCGCTCTCCAGTATGCTGGGACGAGGTAGGTGAAGAAACATTGTTGGGACCAGAATTGGTACGCATGACTATGGAAAAGATTCAAATGATCTAGCAACGTATACAAACGGCACAGGATCGACAAAAGAGTTATGCGGATCTTCATTGAAAGGATGTGGAATTTAATATTGGGGATCATGTATTGTTACGTGTTGCTCTATGGAAGGGATTTACAAGATTTGGGAAGAGAGGAAAGCTCAATCCACGGTTTGTTAGTCCATTTGAGATTCTTGACCGAGTAGAAAATAACTTTTTTATAAAAATAACGACAAAACTTTTACCATTAAAAAATATTGAAATACCCGGTGATAAAAATACAATAATATGTGTGGTTGCACAATGGCACACAGTATTGCACAGTATTTCTGATTATTGATTCTTACGTAAGAAGTCACTACACAATAATTGATACAGTAAAATTGTACAGTCTTTCATATTACTGGTGCAATAATTGCTATAGTGATAATTGAATAGTATTTTGCATTATTGATTCAATAATCGTCACGACACAGTAACTCATATTATTGAATTAATATTATTGGATAGCATTATTGATAATGTCTAGAAAATTCTGTCGAGAAAAGAGGTTAGATTATTTAATTGCACTCCAATAAGAAGAAAAGAATTTCTTATAGGAAAGCCCCCTCTTTTCTGAGAATGAGCTGGTTATCAATATTGTGAATCTATAATATTAATTAGTAATAATTATTGAGGAATTGTAAATAATTGATGAATATGGTAAGTAAATATTTTTTAAATTTTGATATAAAATAAAATGAGGTGGAAAAGAAAAAATGGAATTATGAATTCTTTTTAATAATTATAAATGTTTTAATATATATATATATATATATATATATATATATATATATACATGTGTTGGGTGGAAATTGTCCTTTTTGGTGGGCTTTGTGTGACGCCCCCAAAACAGGTATACATCACCCATTCTGAGTTGTCAAATACATGGTACAGAATTAACTTCAACTTTATTATTACAACATATAACTGTGAGTTTAAATACAGATATTGCCATCTAGACAATATCCACATACAAATAAATCCTCATCATAATTATTGATACATTATTTTACAAAAATGGTGAGGACTACTAAACAACTCTCTCAAGGACCATCAATTCATACCCCGACTCGTACTCGCTATATTCTTGTCTCCTGAGAAGAAAAATGGAACAAAAAGGAAAAGGGTGAGCTCAACTAGCTCAGTAAAGAATATTATGACTAAGATAATATACAACAAATTATCGTTAGTCTTCAACAGGAAAAAATCTGATAGAATACAATAGAGAACAAGTTTTAAATCAATATTCGCAGCGGAAAATATTAATTCATAGAAGAGTTACGTAGAGGATGAAATCTACTAATGTCTATGAATTTAACAGTCCATCAACAGTATTTTTTTTATCCCTGTAACATCAATCAATGCACATCTTGAATCATATATTCATCCTTGCACTACAGGCCAAGGATATTCATCTGTTGGTCATGTTCATCTAAACACCTGTTCATCTTTGCACTACGGGCCAAAGATATTCATCAGAAATCATTCATCTTTGCACTACAGGCCAAAGATATTCAATAATAACATCCTTTAAGACTGAAGATGATAAAAAAAAATATTTTTAAAGAAGCGAATCCAGTGAAACAAAATGACAAGGATTAAGGATTAAGGATTCGTACTTTGTTTTATCCATGTCCAAAAATACCTCAAAAATAATCATAGTGGTGTAAAATTCAAGAATGATCAAAACATGGATACAATCAAAGCTAGTATCCACAATAGATATTTTGGACGAAAAGAAAAAAAATAATTTTTCTGTTAATAGTGCCGTATACGTGAATAGTAACTCCGGCACAAAAGTTCCAAATTTGATAAAAACTTTCACCAATATTTCGGCATAATGATATTGAAGAAAATAATATCATTTAAGAAGAAAATAACATCCCTTACCTCAAAATAACCGTACTTCTGACTGAATTTCGGTATAGTGCTGACAGAAACTCGCACCGTATAGCAACACTTAAAGTATACTCACAAGAATACGCTCGATAATATAGAGAGAGAAAGAGAGAAAACTTTGTTTCTGGTGTGATTTTCAATTCTAACTTAGCCCTCTATTTATAGGAAAATGTTAGAACGCCAAAGGAGACTAAATTAATAAAATATTAATATTTACCAAATATTCAAGCCCACCACCAAGGAATCTGATTTTAGCATTTTCCACATGCTCACCTTCTAGAAAAAAAATAAAAAAAACGTTTTTGAAATAAAAAAATAATTAAACTTTCAAAAATCAATTATTTCGGAACCCCGAAACTTCAATAATTCACAATAAATAGCTCCTTTGTCAGAAAATTCGAATCTCGCGACTTTTTATAGGAATTTCAATTCTCTACAACTTTGCAGAAGAAAATTTTTCCAAATTCCAAACAAAAATTATCCAAAATCCATAAACGGACGATTTTACAGTCTATACTCAATTTTTGGTCAAAAATTATGTCCACCGACACACAAAACATATGTTAAACATTTAATGCCAAAAAAATACTCTACCTCCTCATATACTCATATATCCCACATTCATTATAAAAATATCATCGTTAATATATTATAAAAATAATATATTTAAATGAATTATTTTATCAGAAAAAGATAAAATATTAATTTTCAACCATTGTCACATTAAAATTTTCTCCATCTATATCCACATAAAATAAATATTTTCTTTATCATAATAATCAATAATTAATTATTAAAAATAATATTACAGAATCACAGTACTGACAACCAGGCCGTTCCCAGGATAGAGGGGGCTTTCCAATAAGGATTTCTCCTTACTGGCGCGCAATTAGATGACCAAACCTCTCATTGACAGAACTTTCTAGACATTGCCAATAATGTTATCTGATAATATTATTCAAATAATATAAATTATTGATCTGATAATGGAAAATACTGTGCAATGATAATTATTGAAACAATAATAATATAAATATCAACGCAGCAATTATTAAATCAATAAAGTAATGAACAGTAACTCCTGTAGCAATTATTGAGTAGTGCCTTCTTACGTAAGGATCAATAATTCAAAATATTGTGCAATACCGTGTGCTACTGTGCAACAACGCGTATTACTGTATTTTAACCACCGGGTATTCCAACAGTGTAAACGGTAACAACTACGTCGTTATTTTTAAACAGCTTATATTTGTCATTTTCTTCTTCCAATCGCTTTCCGTTATGGGGCCCACAAATGGCTGCGCCGTCGTACGAATATTCCCCGACAGTACTGTGACGCCCCCAAAATAGGTCCATTCCATCCAACCCATTTTGAGTCGCCAAATACATGGTACAGAAACAACTACAACTTTTACAACCCATAAACTGTGAGTTTGAATACAAACATTATCGTCTAGACAATATACATACCCAACTATGTCCTCAATACAATTATTAATATATTATTTTACAAAAATGATGAGGACTACTAAACAACTCTCTCAAGAACCATCAATTCATACCCCGACTCGTACCTGCTATATTCTCGTCTCCTGAGAAGAAAATGGAACATAAAGGAAAAGGGTGAGCTCAACTAGCTCAGTAAAGAATATTAAGACTAAGATAATATACAACAAATTATCGTTAGTCTTCAACAGGGAAAAATCTGATAGAATACAATAGACAACAAGTTTTAAATCAATATTCGCAGCGGAAAATATTAATTCATAGAAGAGTTACGTAGAGGATGAAATCTACTAATGTCTATGAATTTAACAGTCCATCAACAGTATTTTTATCCCTGTAACATCAATCAATGCACATCTTGTATCATATATTCATCCTTGCACTACAGGCCAAGGATATTCATTTGTTGGTCATGTTCATCTAAACACCTGTTCATCTTTGCACTACGGGCCAAAGATATTCATCAGAAATCATTCATCTTTGCACTACAGGCCAGAGATATTCAATAATACATCCTTTAAGACTGAAGATGATAAAAAATATTTTTAAAGAAGCGAATCCAGTGAAACAAAATGACAAGGATTAAGGATTAAGGATTCGTACTTTGTCTTATCCATGTCCAAAAATACCTCATAAATAATCATAGTGGTGTAAAATTCAAGAATGATCAAAACATGGATACAATCAAAGCTAGTATTCACAATAGATATTTTGGACGAAAAGAAAAAAAAATAATTTTTCTGTGAATAGTGCCGTATTCGTGAATAGTGCCGTATACGTGAATAGTAACTCCGGCACAAAAAGTTCCAAATTTGATAAAAACGTTCACCAATATTTCGGCATAATGATATTGAAGAAAATAATATCATTTAAGAAGAAAATAACATCCCTTACCTCAAAATAGCCGTACTTCTGACTTAATTTCGGTATAGTGCTGACAGAAACTCGCACCGTATAGCAACACTCAAAGTATACTCACAAGAATACGCTCGATAATATAGAGAGAGAAAGAGAGAAAACTTTGTTTCTGGTGTGATTTTCAATTCTAACTTAGCCCTCTATTTATAGGAAAATGTTAGAACGCCAAAGGAGACTAAAATAATAAAATAATATTAATTCTTTTCTTCCATTCTACGTACACCTCATTCAAAGCCAGCCATCTTTGAAGAAATAGCAGCCCATGTGCATATTCATCACCAACCAAGGGTCCCACCCATAATTTAATAAAAATTATTTTATTTTCCGAAACTTCAACAATTCAAAGAAAATAGCTCGTTTATCAGAAAAATTCGAAACTCGCGACTTTCCATGGGAAATTCCATTCTCTACAACTTTGCAGAAGAAAATTTTTCCAAATTCCAAACAAAAATTGACCAAAATCTACAAACGGACGATTTTACAGTCTATACTCAATTTTCGGTCAAAAATTATGTCCACCGACACACAAAATATGTGTTAAACATTTAATGCCACAAAAATACTCTACCTTCTCATATACTCATATATCCCACATTCATTGTAAAAATATCATCGTTAATATATTATTAAAATAATATATTTAAATGAACTATTTTATCAGAAAAAGATAAAATATTAATTTTCAACAATTGTCACATTAAAAAATTTCTCCATCTATATCCACATAAAATAAATATTTTCTTTATCATAATAATCAATAATTAATTATTAAAAATAATATTACAGAATCACAGTACTGACAACCAGGCCGTTCCCAGGATAGAGGGGGCTTTCCAATAAGGATTTCTCCTTACTGGCGCGCAATTAGATGACCAAACCTCTCCTTGACAGAACTTTCTAGACATTGTCAATAATGTTATCTGATAATATTGTTCAAATAATATGAATTATTGATCTGATAATGGAAAATAATATGCAGTGACAATTATTGAAACAATAATAATATAAATATCAACGCAGCAATTATTGAATCAATAAAGTAATGAACAGTAACTCCTGTAGAAATTATTGAGTAGTGCCTTCTTACGTAAGGATCAATAATTCAAAATATTGTGCAATACCGTGTGCTACTGTGCAACAACGCGTATTACTGTATTTTAACCGCCGGGTATTCCAACAGTGTAAACGGTAACAACTACGCCGTTATTTTTAAACAACTTATATTTGTCGTTTTCTTCCTCCAATCGCTTTCTGTTATGGGGTCCACACATGGCTGCGCCGTCGTACGAATATTCCCCGACAGTACGAATATTCCACGACCAAACGAATATTCCCCGACAACAATGAATATTTTATAACCACTTGTATATTTTGAAATATTTGCATATTTTACCCATAATTATCCTCATTAATCAAATCAACCCTTACTATTCAAAATAATAATTAAAGGAAATTAAATTTCATTTATTAATTATTTGGGGTCTTACAACCTCCCCTCCTTATGAAATTTCGTCCTCGAAATTGACATACGTACCTGGTGTTTCGAAAAGGTGAGGATACCTCGCTTTCATTTCCGTTTCCAACTCCCAGGTCATTTCCTCTATAGCATGATTCCTCCACAAAACTTTAACTTGTGGTATTACCTTCGTGCGTAGGACATGTTCCTTCCTATCCAAGATCTTGACAGGTACCTCCTCATATGTTAAATCTTCGGCTATCTCGTCCGGTTCTAACTCAATGACGTGGTTCGGGTCTTTCACATATTTACGAAGCACAGATATATGAAAAACATTATGAACACGAGACATACTTGGAGGTAACGCGAGTCTATAGGCTACATTACCTACACGATCAAGAATTTGAAACGGACCAATAAATCGTGGATTAAGCTTTCCTCTCTTCCCGAATCTTGTAACTCCCTTCCATGGGGCAACACGCAACAATACATGATCCCCAACACTAAATTCTACGTCCTTTCGATGAAGATCCGCATAACTCTTTTGTCGATCTTGTGCCGTTTGTATACGTTGTCGAATCGTTTGGATCTTCTCCGTAGTCATACGTACTAACTCGGGTCCCAACAATGTTGCTTCACCCACCTCGTCCCAACATACTGGAGAGCGACACTTTCGTCCATACAATGCTTCAAATGGGGCCACACCAATGCTTGCCTGATAACTGTTGTTGTAGGAGAATTCCACCAATGGTAAATATTTATCCCAACTGCCCTTGAAGTCTAGGACACAGAGTCTTAATAAATCTTCAAGAGTTTGAATAGTCCTCTCTGATTGTCCGTCCGTTTGAGGATGGTATGCCGAACTGAATCGTAACTCCGTACCCATAGCTTTTTGCAAGCTAACCCAAAATCTTGAAGTAAATCTTGGGTCACGATCCGAAACTATGGATACTGGCATGCCATGCAATCTTACAATCTCATTTACGTACATTTGAGCAAGACGTTCAAGGGAATAAGTCTCCCGTATCGGCAAGAAATGAGCAGACTTGGTTAATCTATCAACAATAACCCAAATAGCATTGATGCCTTGAGA
This sequence comes from Panax japonicus, assembly GCA_020205505.1. Classification (NCBI taxonomy): domain Eukaryota; kingdom Viridiplantae; phylum Streptophyta; class Magnoliopsida; order Apiales; family Araliaceae; genus Panax; species Panax japonicus. Next base: position 56,893,750 of record CM035102.1, on the reverse strand, counting down.
AACCGTAGGAAGACCCGTAACGAAATCCATAGTAATGTGTTCCCACTTCCATTTCGGAATCTCAAGTGGTTGCAATGGACCCTTTGGCACTTGATGCTCCGCCTTTACACGTTGACAAGTTAAACACGTTGAAATAAACTTTGCAATCTCTCTCTTCATATTGTTCCACCAAAATGTATGTCGAAGATCACGATACATTTTGGTACTTCCAGGATGAATTGCAAACGGTGTATTGTGTGCCTCCATCATGATCTTGTACTTCAAATCAGAATCGTTAGGAACACAAAGTCTGGAGTGGACTCGAAGTATTCCTTCTTCATCAATTCTCGCTTCTGGAATGGCACCTTCTTGTACTTTCGTCTTCATATGCATCAGCTCCGGATCGGTGGCTTGAGCAACCTTAACTTTTTCTATTAAAGTTGGCTCTATGCGTATACTTGACATCATTGCACTCATTCCTGCATATGATCTTCTACTCAATGCGTCAGCTACCACGTTCGCTTTTCCAGGATGGTATTGAATAGTGTGGTCGTAATCTTTCAACAACTCGAGCCAACGTCGTTGCCGCATGTTGAGTTCTTTTTGAGTGAAGAAATATTTGAGGCTTTTATGATCTGAATATATCTCCACTTTCTCCCCGTATAGATAGTGCCTCCAGATCTTTAGCGCAAAAACGACTGCTGCCAACTCTAGATCATGAGTAGGATAATTCCTCTCATACTCTTTAAGTTGTCGTGAGGCATAGGCTATGACTTTCCCACGTTGCATGAGAACACATCCTAACCCTTTGCCTGAAGCATCGCTGTATATAACAAATCCATCCGAACCAGATGGTATTGTTAGAACAGGTGCCGAAATAAGTCTCCTCTTAAGCTCTTGGAAACTCTTCTCGCATTCCTCGCTCCATACAAATTTTGTATCCTTACGAGTTAGCTGAGTTAATGGAGTAGCAATTCGAGAAAACCCTTCCACGAATCTCCGATAATAACCAGCTAAGCCCAAAAAGCTACGTACTTCAGTGACCGACTTCGGTTGCTCCCAACTTTGTATTGCTTCAATCTTCGTCGGGTCAACAGATACTCCATTTTTTGACACCACGTGCCCAAGGAATGCTACTTCCTCAAGCCAGAACTCGCATTTCTTCAACTTAGCATATAACTTGTTTTCACGAAGCCTTTGGAGTACCAGCTTCAAATGGTGCTCATGATCTTCACGGCTTTTGGAATATATGAGGATGTCATCAATAAAGACAACAACGAATTGATCCAAATAATCCTTGAATACTCGGTTCATCATATCCATGAAAGCAGCAGGAGCATTAGTCAATCCAAAAGACATGACTAAGAATTCATAATGCCCATACCGAGTTCTGAAGGCAGTCTTTGGAATATCCTCAGTTCTAATTTTCAGCTGATGATATCCAGAACGAAGATCGATTTTTGAAAAGAATTGTGCTCCTTGTAACTGGTCAAACAAGTCATCAATACGAGGTAGGGATACCTATTCTTGATGGTGACATGGTTCAATTCCCGATAGTCAATACAAAGTCGCATACTCCCGTCTTTCTTCTTTACGAATAAAACAGGAGCACCCCAAGGAGATGTACTAGGACGAATGAAACCGATGTCCAATAACTCCTGTAGTTGGACTTTTAACTCCTGAAGTTCAATAGGAGCCATTCGATATGGGGTTTTAGAAATGGGCTTTGTACCAGGTTCAAGATCAATAAAGAATTCAACTTCACGTTCTGGGGGTAGACCGGGAAGTTCTTCAGGAAATACATCAGGAAAGTCAATAACAAAAGGAATATTATTCAATTTTGACGTGTCTTTATTCAAATCCATAACATGGGCTAAGAAAGCTTGACATCCGTTTTTCAATAAACGAATAGTTTATGATTAGATATGACAGTGATTGATTTTAATGGTTTAGTTGCCTGAATTCGAACAACAGGTTGATTAGGAATATGAAAACTAACAACCTTACGAAAACAATCAATTTTGGCATGATGAGTAGTTAACCAATCAATCCCTAAAATCACATCAAAAGCAAGTATCTTTAAAGAGATCAGGTCAACAGGTAAGGTGATGGTGCCAACTTGAATGAAACAAGATTTATAAACAGTGGATGTGATGAAAGTTTCTCCTAACGGAGTTTCCACAGATAAGTCAAAGTCTAATTTCTCCGGAGTCAAGTTTAAACGTTGAGCGCAAGCAGGAGAGATAAATGAATGGGTAGCACCGGTATCAAGTAAGGTATAAACTTCGCAAGAATTTATAAATAGCTTACCCGTGATCACCTCGTTTGGGTTCCTCGCATGTTGACCAGTCACAACAAACGCTCTTCCAGGAACCATTGACTTTGGCTTTTCTGGGACAGTCTTTTGAGTCACCGTCCCCGCTGAACTAGGTTTCGCTACCGTACAATCTCGAGCGATATGTCCTTCCTTTCCACAATTATAGCATACCTTGAACTGTTGTGGGCAGTTTGGACTGATATGTCCCTCTTTCCCGCACTTATAGCATATAACCGGTGGTCTTTCTCCTCCCTTAGAACCAGTTGCTGCCGGAACTGTCGTCTTCATATGGTCGTTGTTAAATCTCCTCTTTTTAAAATCTCCTCCTGACTCGCTTCTTCTATTTTCATAGCTATGATTACCACCAGAGTGGTTACCATTTTTGTCCGTCTTTTTCTTTCTCCACTGGTTATTGTTGTTTTGCTGACTGCTATCTTCAGTATGATCCTGATTGTGGTACCTCGGTTGACCGTACTCGTTGTCTCGCTCCAACAATTGAGCCCTGTTAACAACATCTGAATAGAGAGAAAATTTATGAGAGATGAGATATTGTCGTATGCCGGGTTTCAAACCTCTCAGAAACATCCACGTCATACGTTCCTCATTCTCCACCAAATGAGGTGCAAACCTGGATAACTCTGCAAACTTTGCCTCGTACTGAGACACCGTCATGTTATTTTGTTCTAATCTGATGAACTCCACTTCCTTCATATGACTAACACTTTCAGGAAAATATTTGTCATTAAATAGTTTCTGAAACGTTTCCCAAGACATGCTGAGTGCGGCTGGATGGGTACGTTTCACAGACTCCCACCAGTAGTCTGCCTCGCCACGGAACATAAAGGTGGCGAATGGAACCTTTTGTTCCTCCGTGCATCCCAAGACATCGAATATCTTGGTAATTTGCTTGACCCATGTCTCCGCCATGATCGGGTCTGGCTTTCCCTTAAATTCTGGTGGTCCCAGCTCTTTGAACTGCTTGGCTGTGACAACCCGTGAATTGTTATCATTTCCTCCTGTATTTTGAACACGAGTCTCCCTCGTCTGATTTTGCATGAACTGCAAAAAGCTTCTAAACATTGCGTCGTTCATCGTCTGATCAGTGGTGTTATTCACAGGAGGAACATTACCAGTCTGTTGCACGTTCTCCTCGTTGGTAAGTACAGGCATCTCCACGGTCTCATTAACTCCATTGTTAACATTCTCGGTTGCCATTCTTAAATACTGCCATAAAACAAGGGTTAATTAAGCAAATCACATATCACATAATATCCCTATATACTGACCAACTAACAAATAAGCTTAGGTAGGACAAACTAGCGAAGGATTTACTCGTCTCTCCCCTCCTAGTTCTATTCCCCGATCTCCGCCAGAGATCATCTCCCTAAGCTCTGATACCAACTGTGACGCCCCCAAAATAGGTCCATTCCATCCAACCCATTTTGAGTCGCCAAATACATGGTACAGAAACAACTACAACTTTTACAACCCATAAACTGTGAGTTTGAATACAAACATTGTCGTCTAGACAATATACATACCCAACTATGTCCTCAATACAATTATTAATATATTATTTTACAAAAATGATGAGGACTACTAAACAACTCTCTCAAGAACCATCAATTCATACCCCGACTCGTACCTGCTATATTCTCGTCTCCTGAGAAGAAAATGGAACAAAAAGGAAAAGGGTGAGCTCAACTAGCTCAGTAAAGAATATTAAGACTAAGATAATATACAACAAATTATCGTTAGTCTTCAACAGGGAAAAATCTGATAGAATACAATAGACAACAAGTTTTAAATCAATATTCGCTGCGGAAAATATTAATTCATAGAAGAGTTACGTAGAGGATGAAATCTACTAATGTCTATGAATTTAACAGTCCATCAACAGTATTTTTATCCCTGTAACATCAATCAATGCACATCTTGTATCATATATTCATCCTTGCACTACAGGCCAAGGATATTCATTTGTTGGTCATGTTCATCTAAACACCTGTTCATCTTTGCACTACGGGCCAAAGATATTCATCAGAAATCATTCATCTTTGCACTACAGGCCAGAGATATTCAATAATACATCCTTTAAGACTGAAGATGATAAAAAATATTTTTAAAGAAGCGAATCCAGTGAAACAAAATGACAAGGATTAAGGATTAAGGATTCGTACTTTGTTTTATCCATGTCCAAAAATACCTCATAAATAATCATAGTGGTGTAAAATTCAAGAATGATCAAAACATGGATACAATCAAAGCTAGTATTCACAATAGATATTTTGGACGAAAAGAAAAAAAAATAATTTTTCTGTGAATAGTGCCGTATTCGTGAATAGTGCCGTATACGTGAATAGTAACTCCGGCACAAAAAGTTCCAAATTTGATAAAAACGTTCACCAATATTTCGGCATAATGATATTGAAGAAAATAATATCATTTAAGAAGAAAATAACATCCCTTACCTCAAAATAGCCGTACTTCTGACTTAATTTCGGTATAGTGCTGACAGAAACTCGCACCGTATAGCAACACTCAAAGTATACTCACAAGAATACGCTCGATAATATAGAGAAAGAAAGAGAGAAAACTTTGTTTCTGGTGTGATTTTCAATTCTAATTTAGCCCTCTATTTATAGGAAAATGTTAGAACGCCAAAGAAGACTAAAATAATAAAATAATATTAATTCTTTTCTTCCATTCTACGTACACCTCATTCAAAGCCAGCCATCTTTGAAGAAATAGCAGCCCATGTGCATATTCATCACCAACCAAGGGTCCCACCCATAATTTAATAAAAATTATTTTATTTTCCGAAACTTCAACAATTCAAAGAAAAATAGCTCGTTTATCAGAAAAATTCGAAACTCGCGACTTTCCATGGGAAATTCCATTCTCTACAACTTTGCAGAAGAAAATTTTTCCAAATTCCAAACAAAAATTGACCAAAATCTACAAACGAACGATTTTACAGTCTATACTCAATTTTCGGTCAAAAATTATGTCCACCGACACACAAAACATGTGTTAAACATTTAATGCCACAAAAATACTCTACCTTCTCATATACTCATATATCCCACATTCATTGTAAAAATATCATCGTTAATATATTATTAAAATAATATATTTAAATGAACTATTTTATCAGAAAAAGATAAAATATTAATTTTCAACAATTGTCACATTAAAAAATTTCTCCATCTATATCCACATAAAATAAATATTTTCTTTATCATAATAATCAATAATTAATTATTAAAAATAATATTACAGAATCACAGTACTGACAACCAGGCCGTTCCCAGGATAGAGGGGGCTTTCCAATAAGGATTTCTCCTTACTGGCGCGCAATTAGATGACCAAACCTCTCCTTGACAGAACTTTCTAGACATTGTCAATAATGTTATCTGATAATATTGTTCAAATAATATGAATTATTGATCTGATAATGGAAAATAATATGCAGTGACAATTATTGAAACAATAATAATATAAATATCAACGCAGCAATTATTGAATCAATAAAGTAATGAACAGTAACTCCTGTAGAAATTATTGAGTAGTGCCTTCTTACGTAAGGATCAATAATTCAAAATATTGTGCAATACCGTGTGCTACTGTGCAACAACGCGTATTACTGTATTTTAACCGCCGGGTATTCCAACAGTGTAAACGGTAACAACTACGCCGTTATTTTTAAACAACTTATATTTGTCGTTTTCTTCCTCCAATCGCTTTCTGTTATGGGGTCCACACATGGCTGCGCCGTCGTACGAATATTCCCCGACAGTACGAATATTCCACGACCAAACGAATATTCCCCGACAACAATGAATATTTTATAACCACTTGTATATTTTGAAATATTTGCATATTTTACCCATAATTATCCTCATTAATCAAATCAACCCTTACTATTCAAAATAATAATTAAAGGAAATTAAATTTCATTTATTAATTATTTGGGGTCTTACAAGTACGAATATTCCACGACCAAACGAATATTCCCCGACAACAATGAATAATTTATAACCACTTGCTTATTTTGAAATATTTGCGTATTTTACCCATAACTATCCACATTAATCAAATCAACCCTTACTATTCAAAATAATAATTAAAGGAAATTAAATTTCATTTATTAATTATTTGGGGTCTTACAACCTTCCCTCCTTATGAAATTTCGTCCTCGAAATTGACATACGTACCTGGTGTTTCGAAAAGGTGAGGATACCTCACTTTCATTTCCGTTTCCAACTCCCAGGTCATTTCCTCTATAGCATGTTTCCTCCACAAAACTTTAACTTGTGGTATTACCTTCATGCGTAGGACATGCTCCTTCCTATCCAAGATCTTGACAGGTACCTCCTCATACGTTAAATCTTCGGCTATCTCGTCCGGTTCTAACTCAATGACGTGGTTCGGGTCTTTCACATATTCACGAAGCACATATATATGAAAAATATTATGAACACGAGACATACTTGGAGGAAACGCGAGTCTATAGGCTACATTACCTACTCGATCAAGAATTTGAAATGGACCAATAAATCGTGGATTAAGCTTTCCTCTCTTCCCGAATCTTGTAACTCCCTTCCATGGGGCAACACGCAACAATACATGATCCCCAACACTAAATTCTACGTCCTTTCGATGAAGATCCGCATAACTCTTTTGTCGATCTTGTGCCGTTTATATACGTTGTCGAATCGTTTGGATCTTCTCCGTAGTCATACGTACTAACTCGGGTCCCAACAATGTTGCTTCACCCACCTCGTTCCAACATACTAGAGAGCGACACTTTCGTCCATACAATGCTTCAAATGGGGCCACACCAATGCTTGCCTGATAACTGTTGTTGTAGGAGAATTCAACCAATGGTAAATATTTATCCCAACTGCCCTTGAAGTCTAGGACACAGAGTCTTAATAAATCTTCAAGAGTTTGAATAGTCTTCTCTGATTGTCCGTCCGTTTGAGGATGGTATGCCGAACTGAATCGTAACTCTGTACCCATAGCTTTTTGCAAGCTAACCCAAAATCTTGAAGTAAATCTTGGGTCACGATCCGAAACTATGGATACTGGCATGCCATGCAATCTTACAATCTCATTTACGTACATTTGAGCAAGACGTTCAAGGGAATAAGTCTCCTGTATCGGCAAGAAATGAGCAGACTTGGTTAATCTATCAACAATAACCCAAATAGCATTGATGCCTTGAGAAACCGTAGGAAGACCCGTAACGAAATCCATAGTAATATGTTCCCACTTCCATTTTGGAATCTCAAGTGGTTGCAATGGACCCTTTGGCACTTGATGCTCCGCCTTTACACGTTGACAAGTTAAACACGTTGAAATAAACTTTGCAATTTCTCTCTTCATATTGTTCCACCAAAATGTATGTCGAAGATCACGATACATTTTGGTACTTCCAAGATGAATTGCAAATGGTGTATTGTGTGCCTCCATCATGATCTTGTACTTCAAATCAGAATCGTTAGGAACACAAAGTCTGGAGTGGACTCTCAGTATTCCTTCTTCATCAATTCTCGCTTCTGGAATGGCACCTTCTTGTACTTTCGTCTTCATATGCATCAGCTCCGGATCGGTGGCTTGAGCAACCTTAACTTTTTCTATTAAAGTTGGCTCTATGCGTATACTTGACATCATTGCACTCATTCCTGCATATGATCTTCTACTCAATGCGTCAGCTACCACGTTCGCTTTTCCAGGATGGTATTGAATAGTGTGGTCGTAATCTTTCAACAACTCGAGCCAACGTCGTTGCCGCATATTGAGTTCTTTTTGAGTGAAGAAATATTTGAGGCTTTTATAATCTGAATATATCTCCAATTTCTCCCCGTATAGATAGTGCCTCCAGATCTTTAGTGCGAAAACGACTGCTGCCAACTCTAGATCATGAGTAGGATAATTCCTCTCATACTCTTTAAGTTGTCGCGAGGCATAAGCTATGACTTTCCCACGTTGCATGAGAACACATCCTAACCCTTTGCCTGAAGCATCGCTGTAGATAACAAATCCATCCGAACCAGATGGTATTGTTAGAACAGGTGCCGAAATAAGTCTCCTCTTAAGCTCTTGGAAACTCTTCTAGCATTCCCCGCTCCATACGAATTTTGTATCCTTCCAAGTTAGCTGAGTTAATGGAGTAGCAATTCGAGAAAACCCTTCCACAAATCTCCGATAATAACCAGCTAAGCCCAAAAAGCTACGTACTTCAGTGACCGACTTCGATTGCTCCCAACTTTGTCTTGCTTCAATCTTCGTCGGGTCAACAGATACTCCATTTTTTGACACCACGTGCCCAAGGAATGCTACTTCCTCAAGCCAGAACTCGCATTTCTTCAACTTAGCATATAACTTGTTTTCACGAAGCCTTTGGAGTACCAGCTTCAAATGGTGCTCATGATCTTCACGGCTTTTGGAATATATGAGGATGTCATCAATAAAGACAACAACGAATTGATCCAAATAATCCTTGAATACTCGGTTCATCATATCCATGAAAGCAGCAGGAGAATTAGTCAATCCAAAAGACATGACTAAGAATTCATAATGCCCATACCGAGTTCTGAAGGCAGTCTTTGGAATATCCTCAGTTCTAATTTTCAGCTGATGATATCCAGAACGAAGATCGATTTTTGAAAAGAATTGTGCTCCTTGCAACTGGTCAAACAAGTCATCAATACGAGGTAGAGGATATCTATTCTTGATGGTGACATGGTTCAATTCCCGATAGTCAATACAAAGTCGCATACTCCCGTCTTTCTTCTTTACGAATAAAACAGGAGCACCCCAAGGAGATGTACTAGGACGAATGAAACCGATGTCCAATAACTCCTGTAGTTGGACTTTTAACTCTTGAAGTTCAATAGGAGCCATTCGATATGGGGTTTTAGAAATGGACTATGTACCCGGTTCAAGATCAATAAAGAATTCAACTTCACGTTATGGGGGTAGACCGGGAAGTTCTTCAGGAAATACATCAGGAAAGTCAATAACAACAGGAATATTATTCAATTTTGACGTGTCTTTATTCAAATCCATAACATGGGCTAAGAAAGCTTAACATCCGTTTTCAATAAACGAATAGCTTTATGATTAGATATGACAGTGATTGATTTTAATGGTTTAGTTGCCTGAATTTGAACAACAGGTTGATTAGGAATATGAAAACTAACAACCTTACGAAAACAATCAATTTTGGCATGATGAGTAGTTAACCAATCAATCCCTAAAATCACATCAAAAGCAAGTATCATTAAAGAGATCAAGTCAACTGGTAAGGTGATGGTGCCAACTTGAATGAAACAAGATTTATAAACAGTGGATGTGATGAAAGTTTCTCCTAACGGAGTTTCCACAGATAGGTCAAAGTCTAATTTCTCTGGAGTCAAGTTTAAACGTTGAGCGCAAGCAGGAGAGATAAATGAATGGGTAGCACCGGTATCAAGTAAGGTATAAACTTCGCAAGAATTTATAAATAGCTTACCCGTGATCACCTCGTTTGGGTTCCTCGCATGTTGACCAGTCACAACAAACGCTCTTTCAGGAACCATTGACTTTGGCTTTTCTGGGACAGTCTTTTGAGTCACCGTCCTCGCTGAACTAGGTTTTGCTACCGTACAATCTCGAGCGATATGTCCTTCCTTTCCACAATTATAACATACCTTGAACTGTTGTGGGCAGTTTGGACTGATATGTCCCTCTTTCCCGCATTTGTAGCATATGATCTGTGGTCTTTCTCCTCCCTTAGAACCAGTTGCTGCCGGAACTGTCGTCTTCACATGGTCGTTGTTAAATCTCCTCTTTTTAAAATCTCCTCCTGACTCGCTTCTTCTATTTTCATGGCCATGATTACCACCAAAGTGGTTACCATTTTTGTCCATCTTTTTCTTTCTCCACTGGTTATCGTTATTTTGTTGACTGCTATCTCCGGTATGATCCTGATTGTGGTACCTCGGTTGACCGTACTCGTTATCTCGCTCCAACAATTGAGCCCTGTTAACAACATTTGAATAGAGAGAAAATTTATGAGAGATGAGATATTGTCGTATGCCGGGTTTCAAACCTCTCAGAAACATCCGCATCATACGTTCCTCATTCTCCACCAAATGAGGTGCAAACCTGGATAACTCTGCAAACTTTGCCTCGTACTGAGACACCGTCATGTTATTTTGTTCTAATCTGATGAACTCCACTTCCTTCATATGACGAACACTTTCAGGAAAGTATTTGTCATTAAATAGTTTCTGAAATGTCTCCCAAGACATGTTGAGTGCGGCTGGATGGGTATGCTTCACAGACTCCCACCAGTAGTCTGCCTCGCCACGGAACATAAAGGTGGCGAATGGAACCTTCTGTTCCTCCGTGCATCCCAAGACATCGAATATCTTGGTAATTTGCTTGACCCATGTCTCCGCCATGATCGGATCTGGCTTTCCCTTAAATTCTGGTGGTCCCAACTCTTTGAACTGCTTGGCTGTGACAACCCGTGAATTGTTATCATTTCCTCCTGTATTTTGAACACGAGTCTCCCTTGTCTGATTTTGCATGAACTGCAAAAAGCTTCTAAACATTGCGTCGTTCATCGTCTGATCAGTGGTGTTGTTTACAGGAGGAACATTGCCAGCCTGTTGCACGTTCTCCTCGTTGGTGAGTATAGGCGTCTCCACGGTCTCATTTCCACTGTTAATATTCTCAGTCGACATTCTCAAATATTGTCATAAAACAAGGGTTAATTAAGGAAATTAATATATCACATAATATCCCTATATACTAACCAACTAGCAAATAAGCTTAGGTAAGACACACTAGCGAAGGATTTACTCATCTCTCCCCTCCTAGTTCTATTCCCCGATCTCCGCCAGAGATCATATCCCTAAGCTCTGATACCAACTGTGATGCCCCCAAAACAGGTATACATCACCCATTCTGAGTTGTCAAATACATGGTACAGAATTAACTTCAACTTTATTATTACAACATATAACTGTGAGTTTAAATACAGATATTGCCATCTAGACAATATCCACATACAAATAAATCCTCATCATAATTATTGATACATTATTTTACAAAAATGGTGAGGACTACTAAACAACTCTCTCAAGGACCATCAATTCATACCCCGACTCGTACTCGCTATATTCTCGTCTCCTGAGAAGAAAAATGGAACAAAAAGGAAAAGGGTGAGCTCAACTAGCTCAGTAAAGAATATTATGACAAAGATAATATACAACAAATTATCGTTAGTCTTCAACAGGGAAAAATCTGATAGAATACAATAGAGAACAAGTTTTAAATCAATATTCGCAGCGGAAAATATTAATTCATAGAAGAGTTACGTAGAGGATGAAATCTACTAATGTCTATGAATTTAACAGTCCATCAACAGTATTTTTTTTATCCCTGTAACATCAATCAATACACATCTTGAATCATATATTCATCCTTGCACTACAGGCCAAGGATATTCATCTGTTGGTCATGTTCATCTAAACACCTGTTCATCTTTGCACTACGGGCCAAAGATATTCATCAGAAATCATTCATCTTTGCACTACAGGCCAAAGATATTCAATAATAACATCCTTTAAGACTGAAGATGATAAAAAAAAAATATTTTTAAAGAAGCGAATCCAGTGAAACAAAATGACAAGGATTAAGGATTAAGGATTCGTACTTTGTTTTATCCATGTCCAAAAATACCTCAAAAATAATCATAGTGGTGTAAAATTCAAGAATGATCAAAACATGGATACAATCAAAGCTAGTATCCACAATAGATATTTTGGACGAAAAGAAAAAAAATAATTTTTCTGTTAATAGTGCCGTATACGTGAATAGTAACTCCGGCACAAAAGTTCCAAATTTGATAAAAACGTTCACCAATATTTCGGCATAATGATATTGAAGAAAATAATATCATTTAAGAAGAAAATAACATCCCTTACCTCAAAATAACAGTACTTCTGACTGAATTTCGGTATAGTGCTGACAGAAACTCGCACCGTATAGCAACACTCAAAGTATACTCACAAGAATACGCTCGATAATATAGAGAGAGAAAGAGAGAGAACTTTGTTTCTGGTGTGATTTTCAATTCTAACTTAGCCCTCTATTTATAGGAAAATGTTAGAACGCCAAAGGAGACTAAATTAATAAAATATTAATATTTACCAAATATTCAAGCCCACCACCAAGGAATCTGATTTTAGCATTTCCCACATGCTCACCTTCTAGAAAAAAAATAAAAAAAATGTTTTTGAAATAAAAAAATAATTAAACTTTCAAAAATCAATTATTTCGGAACCCCGAAACTTCAATAATTCACAATAAATAGCTCCTTTGTCAGAAAATTCGAATCTCGCGACTTTTTATAGGAATTTTAATTCTCTACAACTTTGCAGAAGAAAATTTTCCAAATTCCAAACAAAAATTATCCAAAATCCACAAACGGGCGATTTTACAGTCTATACTCAATTTTCGGTCAAAAATTATGTCCACCGACACACAAAACATATGTTAAACATTTAATGCCACAAAAATACTCTACCTCCTCATATACTCATATATCCCACATTCATTATAAAAATATCATCGTTAATATATTATTAAAATAATATATTTAAATGAATTATTTTATCAGAAAAAGATAAAATATTAATTTTCAAACATTGTCACATTAAAATTTTCTCCATCTATATCCACATAAAATAAATATTTTCTTTATCATAATAATCAATAATTAATTATTAAAAATAATATTACAGAATCACAGTACTGACAACCAGGCCGTTCCCAGGATAGAGGGGGCTTTTCAATAAGGATTTCTCCTTACTGGCGCGCAATTAGATGACCAAACCTCTCCTTGACAGAACTTTCTAGACATTGCCAATAATGTTATCTGATAATATTATTCAAATAATATAAATTATTGATCTGATAATGGAAAATACTGTGCAATGACAATTATTGAAACAATAATAATATAAATATCAACGCAGCAATTATTGAATCAATAAAGTAATGAACAGTAACTCCTGTAGCAATTATTGAGTAGTGTCTTCTTACGTAAGGATCAATAATTCAAAATACTGTGCAATACCGTGTGCTACTGTGCAAGAACGCGTATTACTGTATTTTAACCACCGGGTATTCCAACAGTGTAAACGGTAACAATTACGCCGTTATTTTTAAATAGCTTATATTTGTCGTTTTCTTCCTCCAATCGCTTTCCGTTATGGGGCCCACACATGGATGCGTCGTCGTATGAATATTCCCTGACAGTACGAATATTCCACGACCAAACGAATATTCCCCGACAATAATGAATATTTTATAACCACTTGCTTATTTTGAAATATTTGCGTATTTTACCCATAACTATCCACATTAATCAAATCAACCCTTACTAATCAAAATAATAATTAAAGAAAATTAAATTTTATTTATTAATTATTTGGGGTCTTACACTTTGAATCTTCAAAGAAGGAGTGCTGCAGAAAAAACAAAGCCTCCGTATGGATTTTGTCGAAATGAAAGTGCGGAAAAATCATCCATATGTAAATTTCGGTCATTTTTTATTTGGAATTTGAAAAAAATTTCTTCTTCAAAGTTGTAGAGAAATAAATTTCCTATGGAATGGATATAAAATTTAAATTTTTTTGATAAAAGGGCTATTTATTATGAATTATTAAAGTTTTAAAAATAAATATTTTTATTAAAAATATGGGTGGGCCCCACTTTTGTTTTTTGGTGGAAAAATATTGAAGTTCAAGTGTGGTGTGCGTGAATGGCAAAGGGAAGAGCCACAGGTAGCAGGTTAGTCAACAGTGGTGTTCTGGCATTTTTTTATAAATAGGATGCTTAAGTTAGAATTGAAAATTACACCAGAATCAAAAGTTTTCTCTCTCTATAATATCGAGCGTATTTTTGTGAGTATTTAGATATCTTGAGTATTGCTGTATAGTGCAAGTTTTCTTCAGTATTATATCCGATATTTCAGCCAGAAGTACTATTCTTTTGAGGTAACAGATGTTATTTTTTTCATAAATGATGTTATTACTTTTAATATCATTATACCAAAATATTGGTATAAATTTTATTGTGAAATTTTTACCTTTTCGTGTCGGGGTTACTATTCACGTATACGACACTATTCACAAAAAATTTAAATTTTCTTTTCTTTGTCCAAGTTGTCTATTATGGTTACTATCTTTGATTGTATCCATGTTTTGATCTTCATTCTTGAATATTGCTCCACAATTTATTATTATGGAGTATTTTTGAATTTGGATAAACTAAAGTATGAATCCTTGATCTTGTTCTTTTATCTCACTGGATTCATTTTTTTTAAATATTTTTATCATCCACAGTTCTAAATGGTGATATAACTGAATATCTTTGGCCTGTAGTGCAAAGATGAATAATTACCTGATGAATATCTTTGACCCGTAATGCAAAGATGGACAGGTGTTGAGATGAACATAACCAACTGGTGATACGAATGAATATCTTTGGCCCGTAGTGCGAAGATGAATATTTGATTCAAGATGTATATTGATTGATATTACGGTGATAAAATATTGATGATGGACTTTTAAATCATAGAAGATAGTAGATTTCATTCTCTACTTAACTCTTCTAATGAACTGTTATTTTCGCTGTGAATAATGATCTAAAACTTGTTGTCCATTATATTTTATCTGATTTATTGAAGGCTAACGATAATTTGTTTTTCATTATCTTAGTCATGATATTCTTTATTGTGCTAGTTGAGCTCATCCTTTTTTTTTGTTTCATTTTTCTTCTCAGGAGGAAATATATAGCGGGAACTAGTCGGGGTATGGAGTGATGGTTCAAGACAGTTGTTTTAGCAGTCCTCTCTATTTTGTAAAATAGTGTATCAATAATTGTAATGAGAACTTATTTGAGTTTGGATATTGTCTAATATATAAATACGGATATTTCATATTATGTATTCACTAGTATTCGAATTTGACTTTGAAGAAGTCCATTGATTTGATATATAATGTGTCATCTTAATGATCAATATACGGGTAAAATGCAAAGTCGACCATTGAACTTTAGGAATTTTTGGGTATTGAGCCCTTTTCTTTTGGTCAACGCAAATTGAGCCCCGTTCTATTAAAAAATTTAAACTTTGAGCCCCAAGCGCCACATGTGCGTTGAATTGCATACGTGGCACCTACGTGGCAGTGCTGACATAGACATTTTTGTCATGTGGAACCGCTTACATGTCTATTTTCCAATTAATTATTAAAAAAATCGATTTCCCCAAAAATTGAACTCAAAACCTCAAATTTGAAATTTTTATCATAAACCAACTGATCTATATGAAACTTATAGTTACTTTATCAAAAGAATTAATATTTATACCAAATTAATTCATTTTCCCCCAAATAATATTTAAATATAGTAATTAACTTATTAAAACAATAAAAGCACATAGAAGAAAAAAAATGATTATATATTAAAGGTGTATAAAAGTTCATACATAATTAATTCTTAACTAACCAAGTAAAATAATTAACTCAAATAATTAACACAAAATAAAAGGGATAAATAACGTTTTGGTCACTGTACTAGGGTCCGGTTTTCATTGTGGTTACCGAAACTTTTTTTATTACAATCGAATAATTGTACTTTCAAATATTTACAAAATGGTTATTGCTTAAGATTTCCGTCCGAAAAAACGGACGGAATGCTGACTGTGCAAATTTGTCTCTCTCTTTTGCCTACGTGGAGCACACAGCTGCACAACTTCTCTTCCATGTTGTTTAAAGTGTAGTAAATTTTATTATCTTTAAATAATAATAATAATAATATTAATAATAATAATTTCAAAATAATAGTAATAGTAATAATAATAATTTTAAAATAATAATAATAATAATAATAATTTTTAAATAATAATAATAATAATAATAATAATTTTTAAAAAATTATAAAAATATTTTTATATGAAGCAGATGTGTATTTAAAAAATAATATTTTTATTATTTTATTAATTTAAGTTATTTGAGCAAGGATAAATTTGACAAATCATTTTTTATTCTCCATTAAAAAAAATTTGGTACAAATATGTAGGGAACGAAACCCCAAATACAATTACTTTTATAAAAGTTAAATTGGTGTACGATGGTATGCTCCATAAACGTACCATACCATAAGCGTAATTTTAATATTATTATTATTAATAAAATATTAATAAAAATATTATTAATAATATTATTAAAACAGATTTGTATGCTAATTACTTAAAATTATTATTATTATTTTAAAATATTAATAGAAATAATAATAATAATAATAATAAAATACTATTAATAATAATAAAATACTATTAATAATAATAATTTTAATAATATATAGAACTTCGGAGTAAAATTAATAGTATTGTATAATAATATTTTTAAAATAATAATAATAATTTTTAATAATAATAATAGTATTAATAATAATTTCAAAATAATAATAATAATAATTTTTAAATAATAATAATAAAATTTAATTTTATAAAAAATTAACTTTTATAAAATTAATTGTATTTGAGGGTCGTTCCCTACAGATTTGTATGAAATTAGTTTTTTTTAATGGAGAATAAAAAATGATTTGTCAAATTTATCCTTGCTCAAATAACTTAAATTAATAAAATAATAAAAAATATTATTTTTTAAATACACATCAGCTTCATATAAAAATATTTTTATAATTTATATAATCATTTTTTAATTTTTTAAAAATTATTATTATTCTTATTGTTATTATTATTATTTAAAAATTATTATTATTATTATTATTTTTAAATTAATATTATTACTGTTACTATTATTTTGAAATTATTATTAATATTATTATTATTATTATTTAAAGATAATAAAATTTACTACACTTTAAGCAACATGGAAGAGAAGCTATGCAGCTGTGCTCCACGTAGGCAAAAGAGAGAGACAAATTCGCACAGTCAGCATTCCGTCCGTTTTTTCGGACGGAAATCTTAATTAATGACCATTTTGTAAATATTTGAGAGTACAGTTATTCGATTGTAATAAAAAAAGTTTCGATAACCACAATGAAAACTGGACCTAGTACAGTGACTGTAACGTTATTTATCCCCAAAATAAAATAATTAAATAATCCCTCTCAATATTGAAACATTATTTTATGCCTTAATTTTCCGCAACAACAAAAACAATTCCATAAAGCATAAAAAAAACATTTTCGTTTCTCTCTCCCGTCAAAGCCGTGACGCCACACAGCTCTGGATCAACCCCATTGCCACCGCCTCCTTTGCTTCGCCGCCTTCAACAACACGTCCCGCCGAGCAGCCGGCGAAGTCACCTTAGACCTAAACAGAGCCGAAAAATAATCGGGAAGCGTCAAACCTATATCGATCTCGCTGGTGTACAGCACACCTCTATCGCGCCTGACCCCGTCGCTTGGATAACAATACAATCTGATCATTGAGGGTTTTCCAAGCACGAGCTTCGAAGCAAAGTTGCAAAATGTCAGTCGCAGCCTTCTTCGTCCCGGCAACATCGCCGTTGAGTATCTGCTTCTCCAGATTCAACAGTGTCTCTATGCGCCTCCAAATTACCTCCACCTTCCTGTAATCAATAAATTTAGAATGAATGGTTAATCAAGACACAGTTTGAGATTTGAATCAAAAGGTCCGAAATTTACCATCTTGAATTCGAATTTGAGCTTCGAACTGAGAAATCAAAGTAGTTAAAGGAGCAATAAAATGGGAGAAATTGAGAAGGTCACAAGATTTGAAGAAATTTTTGAAATTACGAAACCCTAGGAGAGAGAAACACACAATTATATTTGATTGATGATAAACTGAGACGAAGATGAAGAAGACTTGGGAGTTAGCAGATCTAATTTGGGGATCTGTTTTATCTTTTAACTAGCGATAACCCGTGCCTGAAGGCACGGTGTAACGAAAAATTAAATTAAAATTTAAAAAATATTACATTATCTAAAGACATACATACTCAATCAACAATACATATCCAACCACCAAAACATCGAGCTAGTCGGTACTAATTTCACTAAATTTTGGCAGAATTTCCTTTAAAAATAGATATCCGGAAAATTCTAAACTTATCTACAAAATTTACAATCATCAATACTTATCTGTGTGTGTGGGTTCGAAATTTGAATAAGGAGGACAAGAAAGAGAGAGCTGCTGACGTGTATTTTGATGTGACATTTATGTATTTTCTCTCTCCGCTCTGTTTTATATTATAGATTTGGGGATCTAATTATTTAATTATAAAGATTAATCTTTGCGAAATAATAATAATTAGGTGTGGTGTATGGGTGGTCATTGGATCAAAGTTTTAAACTAGGGATAAGGTCCAAAAATACCCCTGATGTTTATACGGATGTCCCATTTTCCACCCTAAACTATTTTTTTTTCAAAAGTACTCTTGACGTTATAAAATTCAGCCCAATTATGCCCCTCCCGTTAACAATACTGCCAACTAGACAAACAGATGTAAAGCCTATCTGATGTGGCAAACACGTGGCACCTTTCTCTTTTGTCTACTTTTCTCTCTCCTCCAAAAACAGAGCAAGAAAATGGATCAAAGAAAAACAACACCATAACTATATATCTTAAATTTGAACACCCAAAAGAGATCAATTTGAACATGTATTTGTCTAAAAAAATAAATAAATATAGATTTTACAAATTCCATAAAGACAAACATACCCACCATAACTGACAAGGAATTAAAATCACAACTTAACTTAACATGTGATGACAATCACAACAGTCTATCAATCAATCAAGACTCATAGAGGTTGGATCTAACTTGTAAATTTCCAGCGCTACAAACCCTTCTCATTTGGCCAGAAGAGGAGGTGCTGTTTTTAGGTGAGCTCAACACTTGGCTTTGAAAATTTGAAGACTCCATTAAACTATCAAATTGAGGTTGGATCAAAAAATTGGGTTTCCCCTCAAAACAGTTGCTACTAAAGCTCCTCTGCATCATCTTCGCTGGTCCACCCGTAATTAGGAATATATGAACTGTTGTTGTTGTAATCAAAAGCACTAAAGTAGAGTAAAAAGGGATTCGAGAATCCTCTGTTTTGACCTGCAGCAGAGCAGAGAAATCTGTATAGCCATTATTAGGCATTTGACAGAGTGAGAGATTCCCCATTTGGTGACTTGGTGGTGATGAAGAGAGAATGGTGGAAGTAATTTGGTCAAACACAGATTGCTAGGGCTAGGAGTTGGACGGTATTTGGCAGAGTGAAGAGAGAAGGATGTAATTAATTTGGTCAAATAAAGATGGCGCGAGGAATTTGACGGTGATTGTTAGGGTGATTCGTGGGAGATCGGGAAAGTCGTGTAGGTTACGATGGTGTAGTTAGCTCTCGCCGGAGGTGGAGCATCACGCATTTATGCCGGAGGAGGATGAGATGATTTTGAAAGCTCTCGCGCGATACGGCAACAAATGGGCGACCATCACGAGGATTCTCAACGGTCGTACGGACAACGCGATTAAGAACCACTGGAACTCGACGTTGAAGCGGAAGTTTCTGGCGATTAGCGGCGGCGGAGGTGGAATGGATGAGCGGCCAATGCAAGTGTTTAGACGTTCGAAAAATGGCGACTTGATGAAGACGATGTCCGGTTTGCATATGAGTGATGAAAGTCCGTCTTGATCTGATATTAACGATTCACCTCGTTCATTGATATTAGCGATTCACCTCGGTCAGTCGCCAGTAATGAAGATTTTGTAGCCACCAGGAAATCCTCTAAATCGGTGTTGGTGATTGGTTAACTCGATTCCTGTTTGGGTTTTGTTATTTTAGAACAGAGGAAGAAAAAAGGAGAGAGAGAAAAAAAAGGGGAGAAGAAAGGAAGAAGAAAGAGAGAAGAAAGAGAAAAAAAAATATTTTTGCTCAGCCAACAAATTTTGTCCACGTGTCTGCTCCGTTTGCTTGGTGGCAAGTCTGTTAACGGGAGGGGCATAATTGGGCTGAATTTTGTAATGTTAAGGGTACTTTTGGGGAAAAAAAATAGTTTAGGGTGGAAGTGGGACATCCGTGTAAACATCAGGGGTATTTTTGGACCTTATCCCTTTAAACTAGTGGTCTTAAGTTCGAATCGTTAAAGTTCAGTGGTTAATTTTGTATTTTACTCATCAATATACTTGGCTACCAAGTTTATCTTGATAAATAAATATATTTATACACTCGGTTAGTAGCCTATATAAGATTTTAGTATTTTTTTTATAATGTACACATATATTTAATATGTTCATCTGTTTATTAAAAAATTAATTGTATATGAGTATGAACTAAGGTTTCGTACTTTCCTACGTAAATTAATTAAAGACTTGAGTTTCTTTAATTTGGTCATAATCATGAGCTAGCTGAATATCTGATGAGTATGTTTGCTGAGTTTATAATGTATTTTTGTCTTCTTCATTTTATTTTTATTCTTTTTATCTTTCCATCAATAAATAGATAGCCAGCACCGGCTCTGAGCTAAAGCCCAAGGTGCCCGGGCTTTAGGCCCAATATTTTTTAGAGCCCCTTTTTTCTTATCTCTTTTTTTTAGTTTTTAAACAAGAGATGTACTCCTTTTGCAAATTGTTCCTTTTACTTAGTACATACCTTAGCCCAAGAAACCACAAAGCCTTAATCTCCTCCTCACCATATCTTATTTTCTTATACTTTTTATAAGTCCTCCAATTAACTCATTCATCAGTTTAATGTTTTCTCCCTGTTATTTTTTGGCAATATTAGTGAATACCCTATAAAAATCCTGGAAACATCTAAACCATTTATTTTCACAAAACTCATATCTACAACAGCGAAATCCTAAATTTCTGAACTGAATTTCCTGGGAAAGAAGTATGTATATATTACTGCATCTGAATTTCCTACTATCGCTCACTGTATACATGTGTTCCTTTTGTAATTTAATTATTCCATTGAAAATTTTTATTTGATGTTACCCCCTGATTGATTTCTGTGAAACTATTTAAAATTCAGTAAGATTACATTCCATTACCTGAACTATAAAATTTTATGCTTTTTTATTTATAATTTGCCCATTATAAGTGAGTGTTATTCAAGAGGAGCTGTTGATGATATCATCCACCCCTCTGTTGATGATATTATGTCTTTGAATTGATTACTTTTTGAATTAGTGATAATGTGATATATGAATGATGCTTTGAAAATATTAAAATAGTCGGTTATTATATTTGGTATTCTTTCGTATTTATGTTCTTTTGTTCAGAGAAAGTTCTTAATTTTTTTTATACCTATCTTAATAGCAATTCGCAAAGGGCCCAATTTTTTTGGATCCTTAACACTAATATACAACAATTAGAAAGTAATTACAAAAATAAAACATCTACAAAATAATTACAAAAATAACACAACACAATATTACGTTGCTAAAATTACGCGTCATGAACTCCCTACACGTCAGTTACTGACTTTTATATATCCAACAGACCGATCAACAATTCAAGCTAATGAAGAAAACAGGCAACTTTAAGATCAAAAAAAATAGAGCAACGACAGATTGGAGAAGACGACTTCTCCAACGGCGATGCAACTCTAAGATCGGATAATATCGAAGAAGATCAACAGTAACTTCAAGATCAACAACAACTTCAAGATCAACAACAACTTCAAGATCAGTAACCAACCTCTGTAACAACTTTGAGTTTAAAGTTTATATGCATATACTTACCCCGTGGGTACTATATACTCGTATATTGGTTATCTTTCTTAAGTTTTTCGCTCTTTAATTGGTAACAAAGTCAGTATACTGACTATTTTAAATTCAAAATGCATGTAAAAATATGTTTTATATTCTGGTTACTAAGTACATAGAAATTGGCTACTGTTTATTATTAATTTGGTTACTTTATAATGTTTATTTGGTTACCCCGTGGTTACTATATACTCGTATATTGGTTATCTTTCTTAAGTTTTTCGCTCTTTAATTAGTCACAAAGTCAGTATACTGACTGTTTTGATTGCAAAATGCATGTAAAAATATGTTTTATATTCTGGTTACTAAGTACATAGAAATTGGTTGTTGTTTATTATTGATTTGGTTACTAAATATTATTTATTTCATTGATGTATACTTTAAATATTTATTTGGTTACCCCGTGGTTACTATATACTCGTATATTGGTTACCTTTCTTAAGTTTTTCGCTCTTTAATTGGTCACAAAGTCAGTATACTGACTGTTTTGATTGCAAAATTAATGTAAACATATGTTTTATATTCTGGTTACTAAGAACATAGAAATTGGTTACTGTTAATTATTGATTTGGTTACTGTATAATGTTTATTTGTTTGTTGTATACTTTAAATGTATATTCTACTGATATTTTTTATATTGATGGTTACTTATTAAATACATTAGTTACCTTCCTGCAACTGTTGAATCTCTAAGTATATATTGGTGTTTTTTATATTGGAGTTTTTTATATTGCTTATTTTTGCTGTAAAATGCATGTCAAATATGTTTTATGTTATGGATACTGTTCGGGAGAGTTTTACCGACCTCTATATGGGCTAAAGGCCTGACATCAGAAGGGCTTTATGAGACCCCTGGGCCAAAGCCCCTGGAGAGGTTGGAGGTGTTCAGGTCGGCATTTGAGCCATCTTGGGCCGAAGCCGAACTAAGTCCTGTGGTGTTCGGGGTCGGGTCTTCGAGTCCTTTGGGCCGAAGCCCAGACCAGGTTATAGGACCGGTTGAGCCTACACAGTGGGCTCTCCTGCATGCAGGGTTCGCGTTCCTAATCAGAATTAATTAAGGTAACTCCAAAGGTAGTGGGAGGATTGGATTCTACTTGCACCTTTTAAGGAGATTGTGTTGGACCCAAGTTATGGTAATTACCATACGCTAGGAGTCCTAATCCGACTGGGAGAAGGATTCCAAGGTGGTGAGTACTATAAATACAAGGCCAAGGTTATCATGATGAGGTAATACCTACTTTTGAGCACTAAACACTTAGCCTCCATTGTTTACCCTTGTAACGGCCTGTACTCATTCTCACACCGGAGCTATCTCCCGGCGGCACAAGCCGTCAAGCTCTTGTGTGATCTGTTACTATGCAGGTTCTAGCGCGTGGATTCTGTGATTGGACGCGCCGGCGAAACTTGGCGTTAACAGATACTAAGTAAATATATGCTGGTTACCGTCTAATCTGGATTTGGTTAGTATATAATGTTGACTTGTTTACTGTGTAATATTACCATGGTACTACATAATATTACTGTGTTTTATACTAATTTTTTTTATATTGATGGTTACTGATTAACTACATTGGTTACCTTCATACACTTGTTAGTCTTTAATTTGTAACAAAGTCATTACTGATTGTTTTGGTTGTAAAATGAATGTAAAAATATTTTTTATAATCTTGGCTACTAATTACATATATCTTAGTTACTGTATAATATGTATTTAGATACTGTAAGGTGTTTATTTGGTTACTCTATAATGTTATTGAGTTTTATAATTGTTTATTTTATATTGGTGGTTACTTATTGACTACATTGGTTACCTTCATACAACTGTTAATCTGATTATATATATTGGTTGTTGTATACTATTTAATTGGTTACAGTATACTGTTTATTTGGTTGCAGTGACAATTTGGCAATTTTTGTCAAGTTTGGAGTGTCAAATTTTGGCATTTTCGGAGCCTAATTTTATTGAAAACGTGTCAACGATCAAAAATCACTTGCTTTGCTGGTGAACTGCATGGTTTTGTTGTCAAATTCCATCATTTAGGCCTTCAAATTTGCATGTAAAAATTTGGTTTATTTTTTGGTTACTAAGATTATGTAATTTGGTTACTTTACAATGTTTATTCAGTTGTTAGACAATGGAGACTGACAGTAACCAATATATATAATCAGATTGATGTTAGTAACCAGTAACCAATACAATAAATTTAATTATTTACAGGAATATATAATTGTTTACTGTTAGTAACTATTAACCACATGGTTAGTAACATTTTTGATGGTGTACAGTAAACAAAATTGATGTTGACTTGGTTACTGTGTAATATTACCATGGTTACTGCATTATATTACTGTGTTTTATACTAATTTTTTTTATATTGATGGTTACTGATTAACTACATTGGTTACCTTCATACATCTGTTAGTCTTTAATTTGTAACAAAGTCATTACTAATTGTTTTGGTTGTAAAATGAATGTAAAAATATTTTTTATAATCTTGGTTACTAATTACATATATATTGGTTACTGTCTAATATGTATTTAGATATTGTAAGGTGTTTATTTGGTTACTGAATAATGTTATTGTGTTTTATAATTGTTTCTTTTATATTGGTGGTTACTTATTGACTTCATTGGTTACCTTCATACAACTTTTAATATGATTATATATATTGGTTACAGTATACTATTTAATTTATTACTGTGTAATATTTATTTGGTTACTGGATAATATTAATGTACACTTGTACTGATATTTTTTATAGTTATGGAAAGATTAGATCCAATGGCAATTTAGTAATTTCTATCATGTTTGGAGTGTCGAATTTTGGCGTTTTCGGAGCCTAATTTCATTGAAAATGGGTCAACGATCAAAAGTCACCAGCTTTGCTTGCGAACTGCAGTGTTTTTTGGTCAAATTTCATCATTTAGGCCTTCAAAATTGCATGTAAAAATGTGGTTTATTTTCTGGTTACTAAGATTATGTAGTTTGGTTACTTTCTAATATTGATGTGGTTACTTTACAATGTTTATTCAGTTGTCAGACAATGGAGACTGACAGTAACCAATACAATAAATTTAATTATTTACAGGAATATATAATTGTTTACTATTAGTAACCATTAACCACATGGTTGGTAACATTTTTGATGGTGTACAGTAATCAAAATTGATGTTGATTAATATTTTGATTTTTGATTCCCTCATGAGTTGTCATATTAAAGTAAACATATACATTGAATAATTGGTAACTGTTTTGAAATATTTTTATGTAAATTTTGTTACCCATCTAAAATAAAATGGTTACCTTTATATTCATATTTAGTTACCAACTGGCATGAACCATTTCCAAATAACTTTTATAACTACGTAATTTAAAAGTATCCATCATCTAGATAAATGAGAACCCTCACATGTACATTAAGCACTTGATAATTGTTCTAATATAAGTTTTTAATTATTTGGTTACTAACAACAACTAAAATGGTTACCCTTATATGCAGGTTTGGATACCATCTGTACCTCTCAAATTATTTTTATTTTAATATGAGATCTATAAGTGACCATCATATATATAAATGGGAACTCTTAATTGGAGTTTCTTATTCCATCATGATGACATGGTAAAAATAAAACATATACATTTAACACTTTATAACAGTCCTGACACAAACTTATAATTATCTGGTTACTAACAAAAACAAAAATGGTTACCATATATGTAGGTTTGGATACCAACCCTGCATTTCAACTGAAATAGCTAATGGATACTGTTCTGAATCAATTTTATGTAAATTTGGTTACTCACAAAAAATAAAATGGTTACCTCGATATGCAGATTTAAATACCAATTGAACAATTTTCAAATAATTTTTATGAGTATGTAATTTATAAGTATACATCAACTAGATAAATAGGACACCCTTACATGTACATTTAACACTGGATGTTTGTCCTGTTACAAGCTTGTAACTATCTGGTTACTAATAATAGTAACCATAATGTAATATAAAAAAACAGTAACCACATAATTATATGATAGTAACCAGAACAGGTTTTAATGGTAACCAAAATAGAAATATCATGTAATAAAACCCAATTTAGGCAATTCATGTATACTAAACAATTACATATTAACTAGAATAAAAAATAAAAGTAACCAAAATTCCACATTGAGGACACAATAATAGTAGTCAAACCATAAGGTAATAGTAACCAAAACATAATAAATAAGTAACTAAATAGTTATATGAAAGTACGTAACCAGAACATGTAGGATGTGTTTATGGAAATGGAAGTAGAAATAGAAAAGCATAAACCTTGTAGAAGATGTTTGAAGGAATTTACAAAAATAATACATCAATGTATACTAAGCAAATACATGGTTTATTATGACTTAGATTTATTATTTACAAAAATAATACATCCACAAATTAATGATGCCTTAAACTTTTCCAACTGACTTGGGTTCAATTTCTTGGTAATAATATTGGGGACTTCCATGTCACACCAATATATAGTTTTTCCAATGAATTTTCTATTGCATTCCTCATAGTAAAGAACCCATAACTCCAAATAAACAAAATCAGATTTACACAGTAATGAGTAACCAGATATAAAAAATATCTATTTCATAAACAGTTACATAGTGACCAACAAATAAGAGCATACTAACCAAAACATAATATAACAATTACACAGTAGCCAAAACAGACTATAACAAATAACCAACATCCCAAATTGTCTACACAATAATAGATATCATATCATAATATAACATTAACCATACCATAATAAAGCAGTAACCAAAAAGTTATATTATATAATTTAATGATAACCAAAATATAAACAACATGTAGTACAAACCGTTTTATGTAGTAAACAAAACATGTATACCAAAAAATATACTAAAGAAGTAACCAAACAGTTATATGATAGTAACCAAAACATGTTTTAATGGTAACCAACACATAAACAACATGTAGACCAAACCCAGTTTAGTCAACCAATGTATACTAAGCAAATACATTGTAACCAAAACAACATATAAAAGTAACCAAAATCCCAATTGAGGGAAAAAGAATGGTATCCAAATCATAAGCAAACAGTAACAAAACATATACTAATGAAGTAACCAAACAGTTATATGTTAGTAACCAAAACATATATTAATGGTAACCGATACATAAACAACATGTACACCAAAATCAATTTAGTCAACCATGTATACTAAGTAAATACATGGTAACCATAACAACATAAAAAAGTAACCAAAATACAAAATCAAGGTAACAAAAATGATATCCGAATCACAAGTTAATAGTAACCAAAACATAATGCAGAAGTAACCAAACAGTTATATGATAGTAACAATAACACAATTTAAATTAACACACCTTTAAATTTTTTTGGGTTAGAAATATCTTCTGGCTATGAACTTGAGCTTCTTCCCATGACATTTGTCGCCATGATCTCTTTCCGAACAACATCAAGAGGCTTGTTTGAAGCAAAATTTCTATTATCTCGATAATAGAACAACATGTATGCTTTCTAATCCAAAACATTCTTCTCACTAACTTGAACAACCTGTGAATCAACAAGTGCAGTAAAAGTAAATTAAAAAACAATCAAAAAAATAAAGGACTATTAGACTATGCAAACCAGTTGCACCCCCCAATAGCCTGAAGGAGATCAATATTTATTAACCAATTTATGCCACCCAGTATGAACAACTATAAAGAAGAAGAAGAATATTTTAGAGAGAGAAATATCAGTACGAAAATTATGGAAGTTGAGAGAAAAAGAAGGTTTAACAACATAGGAACACGCATTTCAAAAAAAAAATCACCCGATTTGTCATGCCAACCCATTAATACTAATCCCTTAAATTAAGGAATCCTAATTGCACTAATATTGTAAATAAATATGGAAAAGTGTATTATTTTTGTAATTATTTTATCTATGTATCATTATTATAATTATTTCTAAAAATGTACTAATATATGTAATTCTTCTATTTTTTTTGTCGCTTTAGACCCTGAAAAACTCAGGGCCGGCCCTGTAGATAGTTTTATCATTATGTCAATTTGACATTTGTATAGTGTGAAGATTCTTTTATCAATTGAAAGCATTCCATTGACATCATGCCCTAATGATAACAACTCCTTTTTGCTACACAAATTTACTGAATTTTATACTAAATAAATCACTCCCATTTTGTTTGTTTACTACTTGCATATGATCACAACCAAAAGTTATTTTTTATTGTGTGATTTAACCAAATTCTTAAAATCTAATTCTTCTCACAAATTTCCCCTACTTCATATCATATACTCTTCATTCATCTTAAAGCAAGAGTACACTTTTTCAATTAGGCAAATTGTTAACAAATTTTTTATGTTTCAAAATATAAGATCAAATTATATTTATTCACACCAAGTCACCTTTATAATCGATGTCAAAATATTTTTTACAATTTAATTTGGAGTTCACGTCACTATATAAAATTAATTATTAATATTAATTATTTATGAGTACATGGGAGGTGATGATGGCTATCTCATGCTCTTACCTGAGATCCCATTATAATAATAATAATTTAAAAATTATAAAAATACTCTTTTATACGTAATATGAGAGTGAGTGTATTCAATTATATAAAATGATGTTATTTTGGGAGCTATTTTTGATATTAATTATTATATGGTACGGTGTATTTGACGAGTCAATGGGCAGCTTGGGCAGAAATCATTTTACATATTTATGGATAGTTT
Organism: Panax japonicus; assembly: GCA_020205505.1. Taxonomy (NCBI): domain Eukaryota; kingdom Viridiplantae; phylum Streptophyta; class Magnoliopsida; order Apiales; family Araliaceae; genus Panax; species Panax japonicus. Next base: position 56,864,873 of record CM035102.1, on the reverse strand, counting down.
GCTTTCTTTTCTTTTAAAGATTAATTAATTACTTTATTATTATAATTAATGGTAATATTATATTCATAAAATATATTTTTCTATCTATAGGAACAGTCTTATTTACATTGCAGGTAGTTCATAATATTCAATGGAAAAGGGAAAATTGAAACGATAAAGTTGATATCATAAAGTTGATATCATAATACTATTAATTAATTTTGTCAAATTCTACTCAATTTAGGGGGTGTTTGATAAAAACTAACTGAATTTGAATTTGAATCTCTGAATTACTGAATCTGAATGAAAAAAATTGTTTGATAATTAACATGTCTAAAACATCTTAATAACAGAATTTTATTATTTTATCCCTCTGAAAAAATTCAAAGTTGTTGTAAATTTATTTAATATTACTTAATATAATAGTTAATATTCTTTAAAAAAATTTTACTTTATTTAGCTGCTTATTCAGCCATTCAGCCAAAAAATCTGACTTAGCCATTCAGCTCAATCATCTAACTGATTCAGCCATTCAGACGATTTTTTTTTCAAAACAAACACACTTAATGACTGACCGATTCAGCCATTTAGATGTATTCAGTTCTAAACAAACATCTCCTTAGTTGATTGAGTGATGTAAACTCTAAATTAAACTATAAAGAATAATTTTGCATTAGTTATAAATATAACTTGGTGGGTAAATATAGACATTAATCTCTCCCCTTAATGTTGTGTTTGATAAAACTGAATAATTAAGATCTGAATGGTTAATACATCTTAATAAATTAGATCATCTGAATAAAATAGTATCTGAATCTAAAAAATTATTTGATAACTAAAAAGTAAAAAACAACTGAATGACACTATTTTACTATTTTAACCCTTTGAGTTATTTAAAAATTTTATTTGAATGATCTTGAAATTTGAAATTGAAGGAGTATAATATTTATTGAGGGCTATTTTTGTCCATAAATTTTAAATAAACTATTAAGAGGTAGCTCTTAATAGTTAAGATTTGAGTTTCTGTCTTAACGATTAAGAGTCATTAAGAGACAAAAAAAATTATCAAACAAGATTTGCCTCTAATTGAATCAGAAGCTGGTGAATTAAGAGACATTCAGACACAAACAAACACCACCTAAGATTTGTATCATTAAGACTTTCATTGAGAGAATCCATGTTTGCGGGTCAGGGCATGTAATCGAGAAAACTTGTGGAAAGGGCGTCGGGTCAATGTCGTCACCTTTCAACTTATACTTTTGTTCGCAAGGTGTACAATTCAAAATGTGTTATAATAATTAAATGTAAATGAACCAAAATATTGTTGTTTACAATATAATTTGATTTTATTAGACACACAATATGACCAACCGTTATTGGTTATACAACTTAAGGACGAACACAATGCACAAAACATACATGGAAGGAGCTTTATAGTTGCAGCAAACATGTACTAATTAGTTCACTAGGGCTCATATATATCATATCAAATCGAGTAATTTTCTTCATCTCTTGAAAGAAGAACATGAGACCTAACAATGAAAAAGTTCTCATAGATGAGACCGGCAAGTCCGCCGCCAATGAGTGGCCCAACCCAATATACCCAGTGATCGGTCCAGATTCCGGCAACCAAAGCTGGCCCAAAAGACCTTGCCGGGTTCATCGAAGCTCCGGAAAATGCCCCACCAGCCATGATGTTAGCCCCTACTACAAACCCAGTCAACAATGGGCCTAGCCCATCAAGGAAGCCCTTCTTGGGATCCACAATAGTAGCGTAGACTGTGAACAATAGGGAAAATGTCAAAACAATCTCCATTATCACTCCTTGTAAACAGTCCATTCCACCTGCAAGTGTATGTACTGGAGTAATCTGCACACATCAAATTACCAAACTTTCATTAGACTTAGGCTATGTTTGTAAGAATTATAATTCCAAATTTATATTTTTATGAATTATAATCTCAAACTTACTAATCATAGGATTAAATAATTTTAATCACGTATTTGTTTAGAATGAGATTATTCATGCCTATGCCAATAAACTTTTATTGTGGGCTCAATCCCACCTCACAAGGCTATAATTAGACTCACCAATCCTCCTGTGAGATACTTGAGCAGAGCACAGGCAGCTACGGAAGCTAGGCACTGATCAATCCAGTAAAGTATGGACCGGAAGACGGTGATATGACCACCAACGCATAGGCCGAGCGTGACGGCAGGGTTGAGATGACCACCGGAGATTCGGAAACCGGCCGATATCATCACTGCCACCACCAGTGTATGTGCTATGGCGACAAAAAATAGCCCCACAACGGCATTTCCAGTCAGCTTATCTGCCAAGAAAGAAGTTCCAAAGTTACTTCCATTTAATCAAATTTCATAACTAATGAAAAACATAATATTATTACATATATACCAAAATTTAAAAACATAAATAAATCAAGTAAAATTACACAGCAAGAATAAATATATATTCAACTACAGTTTTGTAATTGTTTTAGCGGCACTTAACTAACTTACGCTTTAAACGACAATTGTTACTCTATCATAACTTTTGACTATATCGACTTACCAAAGAACATAAAAATACATTATTTGGCATTAAAAATATAAATTTTACCCAAAGTCATTGCAGATCCGACACCGACAAACACGAAAAGAAATGTGCAAATGAACTCAACAATGAGGGCATGGATGCAGTCCGCCTGGACCGCTTCTCGAGTCGTGCCGAGGGCGATCTTTGCCATTGTCACTTGCCGACGGTAAAGTTCCGTTCACTTGCAACTTAATTTAGCACAATGAGAGTAATCTATATGGCTCTCAAATAGCAAAGGAGCTAGTACAATTGCTTTTGCTTGGTTCAATATATTAATATATAGTGGACAACATATATGAAATGATGGACATGCATGGTGATGAGAAAAAGATTCCATGTCACATTTCAACTAGGGTAGGCACGTTATGATTCAAAATATATTGTAATGTAATGTTCAATGACGAATATATCTATTGACTTTCTCACTATTAATTATAATGCCATTTGGAAGGGGGGAAATATGTTAGTTTTTTAAGAATGAACGATGTGTATATTTTTTGTCAACATCAAATGGAAAAATTTAATTAAATTATTATATGAATTATTTGGATATGAATACGTAATATATTGTGTCATATTTTTGAAAGTTAAGGGTTCGATTGGTAACTCTCTTTTTTTCGTTTTTTTGCAACCCTATTTTTTATTTTCATATGTTTGTATTTTTACTTTTACTATTAAAAACCTTTTTAATAATAAAGTATGACTTAAACACTACATTTAGGCTTTTAGATTTTCACTCAACTTTGAACTCTAATTAAAAATGCATATATAATACGAATGATTGATTATAAAAACTAAATATGAAATTTTGAAACTATATAAAAATCTAATATTAAATTAAAAATAATAAAAGAATCACATTAGTAACAGTTAATTGTGAGTATTCGACAACTATATGTGATTTGTAGTAATTCATTTTTTAAGCAAAAATTGTAGTCATTCTAATAATAGCAGTAAGTCAATTTAAAATTCAAAAAATATTTTTTATAATCACTATATAAAATAAATTAAAAATAATTTTATTTAAAAAATAACTAGTAGCACACGGTTTTGATTATTGATGCTTACGTGAGACGTCACTCAGTTTTGTTCAATTATTGTTATAGTAATTATTGCATAGTATCTCACGTTATTTGATTCAATTATTGTCGATATTTTATATATTATTAAATCAATAATTGAGATAACAAAGTTATTAATATTATTATTTGTAATATTAACGATGTCTAGAAGTTTTACCAATGAGAGGTTTGGTCACCTAATTGCGCACCAATAGGGAAAAATTCTTATTGAAAAGCCCCCTCTTTCCTGGGAACAAACTGGTCGATTAATATTTTGAATTATAATAAAGGTGATAAGTTTTGTTTTATTATTATTATAAATGTAATAAAACAGAAAACTTTTTATATAAAACAGAATACTTTTATAAAGTTATTCATTTTATTAGACTATAAATAGAATATATAATATTCTATTATGCATAGTATTTGTATAGTGCCTGCATAGTGTTTACATAGTAAATTTTTTTTATATAAAACAGAATACTTTTATAATTAGTTATTCGTTTTATTAGACTATAAATAGAATATATAATATTCTATTATGCATAGTGTTTGCATAGTGCCTGCATAGTGTTTGCATAGTAAAATCTTTTTATATAAAACATAATACTTTTATAAATTTATTCGTTTTATTAGATTATAAATAGAATATATTAAATTTTATTTAAAAGATTTTATTTTATTAGAATATTTTATTAATACTGCATAGTAAATTAATATGGACCAGTACGTTTAAAAGTAAATCAATCTGGATCGTTCATGAATTAGTTACTATTCAGTCCATTCTCCTATAAATAGAAGCTCATTCCTTCATTATTTCTTACGAATTCACTGAAACTCTAGAGAGAGAAACTATACGGAGAAAGAAGAAAAGTATTCTGCTACTTCACTACTCCTATATCCAGTTTCTTCTAAGGTAAAGGGTATTATTTCTTTTGTATTCATGAAGAGAACTTCTGTTATTCCATTCTTTATTATTCTGTTGGAATAACCTGTATACGCGGACTACCCTATACTTGATGAAATTATTCTGTTATTCCATTCTTTATTATTATGTTGGAATAACCTGTCTATGCGAAGTACCGCATACATGATGAAATTCGTCTGTTATTCCATTCTTTATTATTTTGTTGGAATAACCTGTATACGCGGACTACCATATACTTGGTGAAATTATTATGTTATTCCATTCTTTATTATTATGTTGGAATAACCTGTCTATGCGAAGTACCGCATACATGGTGAAATTCTTCTGTTATTCCATTCTTTATTATTCTGTTGGAATAACCTGTATACGCGGACTATCCTATACTTGGTGAAATTCTTCTGTTATTACATTCTTTATTATTATGTTGGAATAACCTATCTATGCGAAGTAACGCATACATGGTGAAATTCTTCTGTTATTTCATTCTTTATTATTCTGTTAGAACATCTTGTCTGTGCGTTTACGCATGACCTGGTTCCATTATTTATTATTCTGTTGGAATATCATATATGTGCGTTTACGCATGACCTGGTTTAATTATTTATTATTCTGTTGGAATATCTTGTCTGTGCATTTACGCATACCTGATTCCGTTATTTATTATTCTATTGGAATAACATGTCTGTGCGGTCTATCGCATGTCTGGTGATTTATTTTGTTATTACATTCTTTATTATACTCAGTTAGTTAAAGTTTTGGCTTTTATACTGCATGAAATTAGTGGAATATCTTTGATATTTGCGCTTCATCCAGTACTATCTTTTCATGAAAATATTATTCTGAGCATTCTTAAATTTTTTTCCACAAAGCAGTATCATGTTAACAATGTAGACGTTATTGGTTCCTAGATAAATTAATTCTTGAACTTGTTTTATTGAATTCTTATATCATTGTCATCATTCTCATGTTTATATTATGTTGAAAGTCATCTGTGGCCTATAGTGCATAGATGGACTTGGTATGATTATGACCAGGGATTATTCGGTATAATCATGACCATAATGTTACAAATGATGTGGTAAAAATCCTCATTGGCCCGTAGTACATTGATGGACAGTTGTTGGCATGATCATGACCATTGATGAATACACAAATATCATTGGCCCGTAGTGTATGGATAATTTGTGATTGTGATACTAATGAATATCCTTGGCCGTAGTGCAGGGATGATGTGGTTTATTTATTAAGTTGAGTCTCAGCAATAAAAGTGATAAACCTTTTAAATCATAGAAGATAGTAGATTTTATTCTCTACTTGACTTTTTTAATGGATTGCTTATCCCGCTGCAGTTAAACTTGATGTTTGTTATATTGTATCAGTTTAACACTGTTGAAGGTTAACGATAATTTATTCTACATTATCTTAGTCATAATATTTCTTACTGGGCTAGTTGAGCTCACTCTTTTACTTTCATTGTTATCTTCAGAAAATGAGAACGTAGCAGAGACTAGTCGGAAAAACAGAGTGACAGTCCAGATGATAGCATTAGTAGTCCTCACTATTCTATGAAATAGTGTGTTAATAAATGTTTTTAGGCCTTATTTTGAGTTTGAATACTGTCTAGAAGACAATATTTGTATTAAAACTCACAGCTCATGTTGTATATTTAAGATTGTATTTGTATTCTGTACCATGTATTTGCCGACTCAGAATAGGTGATGTATTCCTATTTTGAGGGCGTCATAATATATATATATATATATATATATATATATATATATATATATTAATAATTATTTTAATTATCAATTCTATTACATATACAAGATTTTTAGTTAATTAATGTTATCAAACAATTCTAACTTCCATATTAAACGTATATATTAGTTATACTTTATATCCCACCAAGACAACAGATGAGCTGCTATTGATTATAAAAGTGTCATTTTCCAATGAATTTGTTTGGTGAGTTACAGTGTAGTGTTGGCCTCATCATTTTTTATTTGTTTTTATCATTTATATGAATAGTTAGGTTTATGTCAATTTGACGATTAAATAATGAATTCATATATGTACTTCCAATTTCCATTGACTTCGTGCCCTAAGAATAACTCATTTGCTACGTAAATAGTACGTAGATCATTTCCATTCTTGCGTTTCATCAAATTCCAAAAGGCAATTTTATAAAGGCCATCTTAAACTGAAAAACTATTTCAATATTGATGCTAAATTTAATATATAATTTATGAAAAATTATATATATTACGAATGTTTATGTTGAATTTTTACAAATATATGTAATAAATAAAACCTTATTATGATTCTATACAATCATAGGACTCATATTTATCCATCCTAAATCTATAAAGTATACTTTTATAAGGCAAAGTTACTAACAAATACCCCCTTCATTTCAAATTATAATATTATTAGTAATTGTTTGTGCTTGATTGCACGGCGTAACAAAAATTTTCTTATCTCTCTCCGTTTTAACAATCTCACTTTCATTTCCTCTCTCTCTTCCTTACTCTCCCACCACTCTTTTCCGCCCAAATCAATTAGAATGAATCTGAACCGTATTTGTACTTTCCCGTCCAAATTCAAAATGGATTATAACTTATTAATATAGATTATTGACTTTTGAAAGTCAATCTAAATATTTTTGAATTAAAAATTAATATAATTTAATAGTCCCTCTGTCCCAGCAAAATTTTTTTATTACTATTTTATTTAGGTAATCTCAAGCTAAATATATACTTATCTTAAAAAAAATCTATTTTTTACAATAATTTTCTTTTAATACTCTTAGTATTATTTGTTGAGTTATTCATCAAATCCTATTCAGAAAAGTTACTAACAAATACCCCCTTCATTTCAAATTAAAATATTATTAGTAATTGTCCGTGCCTGAATGCACGACGTAACAAAATTTATCCTATCTCTCTCCGTTTTAACAACCTCACTTTCATTTCCTCTCTGATCTCCTCCTTACTCTCTCCCATCACTCTTTTCTGCCCAAATCAATTAAATTGAATCTGAACCGTCTTTGTGCTTTCCCGCCCAAATTCAAAATGAATTATATCTTATTAATATAGATTATTGACTTTTGAAAGTCAATCTAAAATATTGTTGAATTAAAAATTGATATAATTTAATAGTCCCTCTGTCCCAGTATAAAATTTTTTACTACTATTTTATTTAGGTAATCTCAAGTTAAATATATACTTACCTTAAAAAAAATTATTTTTTTACAATATTTGCTTTTAATACTTTTAGTATTATTTGTTGAGTTATTCATCAAATCCTATTCAGAACAGAATTGTTATTATAGAAAGAAAGACGCCCTATTTTTAATAGAATACTTATTATATGTTGGAATCCAACTATGAGAAGGAATCTTATTTTTGGTAGGAGTTTTATTTTGTAAATATCGCTATTTTGAATAGAAAGAGGAGAATTATGGGTATTCTATAACTAGAGTATTATGTTAAGTTGTTGAAGTGTAGTACAATCAAAAGTCATGTAACATCCTAAGAGTTGAGAAAGGGTGCGAGTGAGTTTTGTGTTTATGTGAGGGAGAGGGTTTTTTGTAACTTTTATATTCCATGCAAAAAAATTATATTGTGGGTGGGAGGATTTTACAGCTTTTAGTCCTTAGAAAAAGTTGAGTCGTGGTAATGTGGAACATCAAGTTTAAGGGCGTAAAACTTATGTGGATTGTTGTAAGCCCATTATTTTGATATAGTGGAGATTCGGAGTTTGGCCTGTGATTTTTTCTTTAAGAATTTTTCACATTAAATCTTATGTTGTTTTATCTCTCTTTATTTATTGTGTGGTTTTCTTTGACTTAATTCCTAACAAGTGGTATCAGAGCTAGGTTGATTGGATCCGAGGTAGAGGGGAGTTAGTCGTATTGGTGTGACAAGTAAAGAGAGTGAATAATGAAGGACTTGAATTTGAGTTTCATCGTGATGTAGATGAATAAGATATTTGCAGTTATGGAGGATCGTCGTTGTAGTCACTCGATGATAAAGATAATGAAGATGCTAATAAAGATGAAGACAACGATGTTGGTGATGATACTATTGAAGAAGATGATGATGATGGTATCTATGATGCAAGTAATGTCAACGACATGGATGATGCAGATAGTGTGGGTAATGCAGAGATGATACGGATTATGCAGAGGATGCAAATGATGCAGAGAATACAGATAATGCCGATGATGGTGGTGACTACAACAACAATGAAAGTGAGGAGTTGAAGTGTTTGCGGATTCATGTCCAGTGAGAAATTGTTGGGAAACTCCTCGAAGCTATGACGATCCCAAAATTGGGACCAACTCAACCCAATATTAGGATTAATACTAGTCTCGACCTTGTGCGTTCAATACTATTTAAGTTCAGCCTTACATCAAAATTAGATGTAATATCAGCTGAAAATGCGGATAATTAAAAATTTCTTTTATATATCTTTTTTTTCATGCGTTCCCTGAATCGCAACCTTCACGATGTCCAATATAATCAGAGTAAATGAACTATGAGAGTTCAATTATCAATACCTCATATCTTTTGTATTGATGTTAAACCTGTATAATTCTAAAGACAAACGTACATTCACCATAATACATTCTTGTTTCAAAACAAATACTCTATTTATTGAATATTTCAGGAATTTACACATGTATACTTGTACATCATTATCATGATACCATCCATCTAAGTTTCAAAAGAAAACAAAATTCTCTTGCTCGCCTTCTTTTTCATATTATCCAAATATCAAGCATTGTTGCATTGTATCGCTAACCTGTAAAAAGTTTATTTTTTCAAGATTGAGCTTGACAGCTCAGCAAATCTAAGAACTTTCATGCCGCACATAGCACATAAGTTTCATACTCAGCATATATCTCAATTTAAAACAGTTATACAATTTCATGCTCAGCATAAATATCAGTTTAAGATAAATTTAAGTTCCACATGCCTGATATATCACATATCATATATTGAGTTCCATAACTCAACCAAATATAGTCATAATTTGACTTTCAAGATTCATATACACATCTTATGTAATATCACATGCTCATCTCATTATAGTTTATAAACAATCCATATTGAATTCATGTAGCAAATAGAAATTGGAAGACTTGTCTTAAGCGTTCTTCTTCTTCTTCTTAGCTTTAATCACCCCTTGATCTTGATCTTCATCATTTCCTTCTTGTGAGCTACCTCTCCCTCTTTTCTCACCAATTAGCTAGAGTTTCCCCTCTTAGTTTTGGTGAATTGATGAGTTTTAAGTGAAGGAGGAAGGGCCTATTTATAGACAACTCAAGACTTAGCCCCTAAGTCTTATGTTTTAACAATCTTGACACCTCTTGCTAAATTAAGCTTGACAAGGCTTATAGTCGGCCACATCGTGCTAGGTTTTAGCTTGACAAGGCTTATGGTTAGCCACCTAGTGCTAAGTTAAAAGCTTGACAAGGCTTATGGTCATCCACCTCGTACTAGGTTTTAGCTCGACAAAGCTTATGGTCAGCCACCTCGTGCTAGATTTTACCTTGACAAGGTTTATGGTCAGCCACCTCGTGCTAGGTTAAAAGCTTGACAAGCCTTACAGTTAGCCACCTCGTGCTAGGTTTTAACTTGACAAGGCTTATAGTTAGCCACCTTGTGCTAGGTTTTAGCTTGACAATGCAGCTTGTAATGGAAAATATCTTCCAAGTAGCTTGGTCAGAATTTTTGGTTGATTGTGGGGCTGATTAATGGCAACCTACTTTTGTTGTTTTTTAGATTTTGACCAGCTATAAAAAATCAAATCCATGTCCTTTAATTCGATTGGTCCAATGTGGTTTCTTAGTTACATAATCATTAAGCCTAGATAGCTTACAAGTTACCTAACTTGGAAGCACGATAAATCACTTATCAATTTAAGCATGACAAAGCAGCTTTTCGTAAATATATCGAAAAACTCATCGTTGAAAATATTTTTAAGCTTGATGTTTTGTTTTTAAGCTTGACGTTTTTCTTTGAGAATATTTTTATTTCGGCTATGAAATCGCAACACATACACATAATCACATAAGACACATACTAGGTCTTAATTCGACCTTAAATATCATAAAATCACATTTATACATAATAATATCTATAAAATTTGATCTTATTAGATATTCATATTCATGAACCCAAATAATAGATTACAGGAATTATCGGGATGTCACAATATATCACAACTTATATCCACTTATGCAATCCATTTTTCATAACTTATCGCATAATAAGAATTTTATTTTATTAAATTCTTATTTTTAATAATTGTCGAAAGTTCGGATCGCTACAGAATCCTATTCAGATATAAAGTTGAAGTATTCGGAGATTCGAGTCGATGGAGGAATTGTTGAGTTACTCCTCGAATCTTATTCAAAAAATGTTATTATGGAAAGAAAGACGTCCTATTTTTAATATAGAGTCCAACTATGAGAAGGAATCTTATTTTTGTAGGAGTTTTATTTTGTAATTGTCCTATTTTGAATAGGTAGAGAAAAATTGTGGGTATTCTATAAATAGAATATTATGTTGAGTTTTCGAAGTATGACACAATCAAAAGTCATGTAGCATCCTAAGAGTTGAGAAATGGTGCGAGTTAGTTTTGTGTTTGGGGGTGGGAGGGTTTTGCAACTTTTAGTCAGTGCAAAAAGTTGCATCTAGGGCATAAAACTTATAAAGATTGTTGTAAGCCCATTATTTTGATATAGTAGAGATTCAAAGTTTGACCCTTAATTTTTTCCTTTAAAGGTTTTCACATTAAATCTTGTGTTGTTTTATCTTTCTTTATTTTGTTGTGTGATTTGTGTTGACTTAATTCTCAACATTAATTGTCATATTTCTATTATCTATTCATATTTATGGAATATCACCAATTATGTGCAGAAAACTATGCAATTAAATGAGAATTTAAGTATAAACAATTTTGACATTTTATCCACTTTCTTAATATGCACAAAAATTCAAACATGATTTTTATCCTGAAACAGATGGAGTAACAATTATGAATTAATAAAAAAAATTATGTATTGTATAAGGATAATGTTAGAAGTCTTCAACTTTTTGTCTCAAATAATGTGTCACCATAATATTAATTGGATAAATCTCATGTGAATGCAATAAATTATTGTTAAAATATTCAATGTAAGGTCATTTGAAACCCATTTGAGACAAAATTTTGAAATCCCTAACATTACTCATTTTATAATATTTATCATAATACTAGCTAAAATTAAATAAATCTAGATCAATTTTAATTTAAAAATGGCTCAAATTGACTTTTAAAAATTAATAATAATCTTATATTTTAAATATTGGTGTAAGTCGAGCCAAGTAGTTCGTTACTCAGCTCGAGATCGACTCGAAAAATATGATCCAAAGCTCGAATTCAAAATTGATTCAAGTCGAATCTGATCCATAATCATTTTCTGTTTAATGATACACGAGTCGAATTCGAGTGTAACAATGTTCGCTCAGATTAAGGTTCGAGTATTTCATTTTTTTCTCGAACCATACTCGATACCTGCTCGATGGATCATATTCGAATACTGGTCTGATCCATACTAGCAAGCTAAATATGTGATATTTGTATCATTCTTTATAATTTATAAAGTGTAGTATGCAATTTTATAAGCTTGTACTTGAATAAATTTATTGTCAATTTGTATTACATTATTTTTAATTTCTTTACATACATACAAGTGAAAAACTTTTATATAAAAACATTAGTTCAACAATCAATTCAGTACGTAGTGGTTCAATTTTAAGTGAAATAGTTCATTTTCAAAACTCAATTTGAATGCTCATGAATAGCTAGTTATGTAAACGAATCAAACACTTACGAGCCGAATAGGTCCGAGTAATGATCCGAATCGAATCTGACGCAAAATTAAAAACTCCTTATCCAATTCGAGCCTAATTTTTTCGAGTGAAGTCGAATTTGAACATTAAAATGTTCGTTAAGATTCGACTCGTTTACACCCTTAATTTTAAAATAAAAAGTATTATATTCATATAGGGGATAAAATTACAAAAATAAATTTTATATTTAACCACCACCTTTTTTTTTACTTTTTCTGACCGCATCAAGCCAAATTAAGTAATTTCCTCCGTCATTTTCACATATATACTATTGATGCCCTAAGGCTGATAGACTTATTTATGCATGAGTAAGAACCCATGCTTGCATGCATTATTGCAAAAGGCCAGCTGAGACCGTCATTCACATTTCACGATGTCTCCACTATATCAAAATTAATTATTATATGATACATATTATTCGAGTCAATGACAAATCATTTCAAATATTCACGTGAATTTACTTTCTTCTTCTTTTATCTTTTAAATATTATGCTTGGATCACAGACCAATGAATTTGTGTCCATATAGCCAACCTGGATGTGATCGTACTTTTGCTTCGATTGAGATGTGCGTATGTTACTTTATTATTATAATGGTAATAAGATTATAATTCATGTAGCACTTTTTAAATTTTATTTGTCTATTAAAATTAACTAAATAATTTGAACTCAATTCGTACTCATTCAACTAAAAAGTTTGATTCGAACTCGCTCAAAATATAAATGATTCAAATATAAACAAATTTTAAAATTCGATATATTACTCGAATCTGTTCAAATTACAATTTTTTATTGATATTCGAATCATATTCAATCAAAAATGTCAAACTGTCCGAACTCGATTTGCTCGACTCAGTAACTAAAAACATTATTTCATACTCGATAAATTTTATGAATCACATATGAGCAACTCAATACACAACTCGACTCGACTCGGTTCATTTACACCTTTAAGAGCAACCTTATTTAAATGAGCAACCATATTTAAATTAAAAAGAGTTGACCAACTAAGTTGACACACAGTTTCCACTTTACAGGGGGAAATGAAATGATCAAGTTGCCATCACAAAGTTGACCTTCATTTAATTGAGGTCAGATTATCTAACTGAAAATAACCCCATTAAGGAATTAAATATAATAAACTGTTCACCCCTTGTAAAGTTAGAAATTACAAAGAATGAACTTGATATACTCCTTTGGACCTAAAAGAAGGGGAAAGATCCAATGTTAAAATTGAATGTACCTAATGATATGTCAAACAATTGGATACATGTAATTGTCATCAATCCAACTGTTTAGCATTTTTACCCAATAGATGCCAAACATTTGCGCAGACACTAGTATTAAAATTCATTTACCCCAACTGTTTAGAGAATATCAAGTTCAGTGTAGATGCCGGAGCTGTTTGATTCAGCTCTTTTGGTATAATGGTTTGTTAACTAGTCCCAACATTCGCTTGTGATATTTGAGGTCCAGTGTTGGATAAGCACCTTTCGTTTAAAGATTTGTTGTTTCAATGGTGTGCAGCTCTCTGGTTTTTATGGATAGTATAGATGCAAGAGAAGAGTTTCATTCACAACCTTGGAGTGTTTATTTTGGTTTCAATTTGGAAACTAAGTTTTTCAGCATTCCGCATAGATCCACATGCGACCACACTTTAAATGACACTAAGCAAGGGGTTTAGAAGAGTGTTATGCTGGACTAATTCCGCACTTTTCGTATTCGCTTGTCGCCTTTAAAACCATTATTAGCATGTATTGTCATTAGGTTAACTCTTTTGAAGTTTGTAATATTGTCAAATGTCAAGTACCTAGGAATATTGCTACATAATCTGACCACCAAGGCTTGAAAACCGCCAACTGTATCCTTCTAACAAGTGCAAGGAAAAAAAAGAGGCATACCTATAATGAACATGCTTCATGATAGGAAGATATGAAAAAGCGAAACTACTACTAACCAGCAAGAATTTGCTCCAACTGTAATATCATCAGAACTTCAATATGCACACATAAAAAGAGCCATCACAAAACATGGAAATATAAGATCTCACAAGTATTAGTAGAGTATTTTAATTTAATCATCATGCTCAAGAGCTGCAAACGTAATGGAGATGATACTAACAATCATCAAAATTTTAGATGATAAACAGGTATCATGATTTGAAAAGAAAGATAACTGTGCACTAAAATAGTACTCCCTCCATTCCAAATTATATAATCATTATTGACTTTTGAAAGTCATTTTGAGACATTTTCAAACCCAAAATTGAAATGGCTTATTAAAAATTATGAAACTTTAAAACTTAAAAGAATGAGTTTAAAAATATCTTAAATTGAAAATGAAAAACAAAAATACTCCCTCCGTCCAGGATAAAAATCCTGGTTGACTTTTTGTGCATATTAAGAAAGAGGATAAAATGACAAAATTGTCCATATTTAAATTCTCATTTAATTGCATTGTTTTTTGCACATTACTAGTGATGCTCCATAAATATGCATAGAGAATAGAAATATAACAATTAATAATAAGGGTATTATAGGCAAATTATTGTAAAAAATAGATCATTTAAGGTAAGTAGACATTTAACTTGAGACTACCTAAAATAGTATTAAAAAGACTTTTATCCTGGGACGGACGGAGTAGAAGAAAATGACGAAAGGAAAAAAAAGACAAACTGCAGAACAAATAAAAAGGTAAAACTTGAGAACTCTATTACAACAGCTTGAACACACTTGCATTGAACAAATACTGTAAAGCAGAACACACTTGATAACATGGAACATAAAATGTAAAGCAGAACACATTTGAATTTCTTACTTCTGTCAACCTGCACATATATATGCACTGTTATTAATTACCTTGTAATCTCCAACAAAGAAACCTCCAAACCCATTGTTGGTTAGATTTGGATTTTCTTACAAAAAAGCAGGTTGATTTGAAATCGAGACTTCCTGTGGGGTCCCTTCATTAGTAATACTTTTAGACCCATCTATTATCATCTAGACAATATCCAAACTCAAATAGAGTCTTCATTACATTTATTGGCACACTATTTTATAAAATAGTGAGGACTACTATAACACCATCTCGGACCATCACTCCGTTCCCTAACTAGTTCCGGCTACGTTCTCATTTCCTGAAGAGAACAATGGAAGTAAAAGGGTGAGCTTAACTAGCCTAGTAAGAAATATTATGACTAAGATAATGCAGAATAAGTTATCATTAGCCTTCAATAATGTTAAACTGATAGAATACAATAGACAACAAGTTTAACTGCAGCGGAACAAGCAATCCATTAGAAGAGTCAAGTAGAGCATGATATCTACTATCTTCTATGATTTAAAAAATTTATCATTAACTTTATTGCTGAGACTCGGCTTAATAAATAGATCACATCATCGAATCATCCATGCACTACGGGCCAAGGATATTCATTAGTATCACGTCCACAAATTATTCTTGCACTACGGGCCAAGAATTATTCGTGTAATCATCAATGGTCTTGACTATACCGAATTTTCCCTGGTCATAATCATACCAATCAATAGTCCATCTATGCACATAAGCCAAAGATGACTTTCATCATAATATAAGCATGATGATGATAACAATGATATAAGAATTCAATTAAAAGAAAGCAAATGATAAAATTTTAATGATTTATAATTTAATTTATCTAAAATTTAATAATGTCCAAATTTTTAACATGATACTGCTTTGTAGAGTAAAATTCAAGAATAATATCCATGTATCAAAAATAATTTGGACAAAAAAGAAATAAATTTTTCGGTACATAGTACCTCGTGAATAGTACTTCGGGAATAGTACCCGGACATGAAATGTGCCCCAAATACCCGAGTGAACAATATTTGAGTGAATAGTAATTGGGTGAATAGTAACCGGTGAATAGTATCCCGGCATGAAAAGTGCCCCGAATACCCGAGTGAATAATATTATAATGAATAGTAACCGGGTGAATATTAACATGTGAATAGTAACTTGTGAATATTACTTCGGGTGAAAATATTGATATTTAATAAAAAAAAATTCATATCAATATTCCAATAAAATGATACTGGATGAAGCGCAAAACTCACGGATATTCCACTAATTTCAAGGATTATAGAAGCAATACTTACCATAGTAAGTTTAGATTTAAGAATATGAAAAGAATTAACATACGAAAACTGCAAATGGATTTTCACCTGTTATACGGTACGTAATCCGCGTAGACAGGTTATTCCGACACACTAAAGGATGAATGCGAAAAATAGTATTCCTTATGAATACGAAAGAAATAATACCCCTTACCTTAGTAGAAAGCTGGATACTGCAAAAGTGAAGTAGCAAAATACTCTTCTTCTTGTTCTCTATAGTTTCTCTCTCTATAATATCTTTTGTGAATCTCAGTGAATTGGTGAGAATAAAAGAAGAATTAAGCTTCTATTTATAGGAAAATGGACTAAATAGTAACTAATTCACGAACGGTCCAGATTGATTCACTATTAGAACGGACGGTTCATATTGATTACTATTAAAACCACAACCGACGGTCCAGATTGATTTACTTTTAAAATCACCACCGACTGTCCAGATTAATATACTTTTAAAACCACCATCAACGGTCCAGATTCATTTACTTTTAAAACCACCATCAACGGTCCAGATTGATTTACTTTTAAATTCACCATCAATGGTCCAGACTGATTTACTATTAAAACCACCATCAATGGTCCAAAATTATTTACTATTAAAACCACCATCAATGGTCCAGATTAATTTACTTATTACACTTTAGTACCCCTAAAGTTTTCCAAGTTTACATTATTCTCCTCTAACTTTTGTAATTCACTTATCTTCAATAAACACATTCTTAATACTTCAACAATTATTCATCATTAATATTATAACTCATAATATTTAACAACCAGATCGTTCCTAGGAAAGAGGGGGCTTTCCAATAAGGATTTCTCCCTATTGGCGCGCAATTAGGTGACCAAACCTCTCCTCGACAGAACTTTCTAGACATTGTCAATATTGCAAATAATAATATGAATAACTTTGTTGTCTCAATTATTGATTTAATAATATAAAATATTATGCAAATGATAATGTGATAATAATTGAATCAAATAACGTGTGATACTATGCAATAATTACTGTAGCAATAATTGAATATAACCGAGTGACTTCTCACGTTAGCATCAATAATCAGTACTGTGTGCTACTATGCAACCACGTGTATTACTGTACTTTTACCACCGGGTAGTTCAACAGTTTAACAGTAAAACTTTCATCGTTATTTTTATAAAAAGATATTTCTGTCATTTTCTAACTACGACAATACTTCTATTGTGGGGTCCACCAATGATTGTGCCGTCGTATGAATATTCCCTGTTAAAACGAATATTTCCCGACCAATCGAATATTCACTAACACAACGAATATTTTATATCAACTTGATTACTTTGCAAAATTTTCCAAATATTACCCACAACTATAACATTATATCATATCCACACCATAATATTCAAAAATATATTTCGAGAAAAATTATTCTTTATTCAAAAAAAGTTGGGGTCTTACAACCTCCACTTCTTATGAAGTTTCATCCTCGAAATTATGGTACGTACCTGATATGTCGAATAGGTGAGGATACCTTGATTTCATTTCAGATTCTAACTCCCAGGTCATTTCCTCCACATCGTGGTTTCTCCACAAAACTTTGACTTGAGGTATAACCTTGGAGCGTAGAATATGATCCTTTTTATCCAAGATTTTAACAGCTACCTCTTCATACGTTAAATCTTCCGCTATCTCATCCGGTTCTAATTCAATAATTTAGTTCGGGTCTTTCACATATTTACGTAACATAGATATGTGAAAAACGTTATGAACACGAGACATACTTGGCGGTATGGTGAGTCTATAGGCCACAGTTCCTACTCGATCAAGGATTACAAATGGGCCAATGAATCGAGGATTGAGCTTTCCTCTCTTTCCAAATCTCTTAACTCCTTTCCATGGAGCAACACGTAACAACACATGATCTCCAATATTGAATTCAACGTCCTTTCTATGAAGATCAGCATAACTCTTTTGTCGATCTTGTGCGGTTTTTATACGTTGTCAGATCGTTTGAATCTTTTTCTTAGTCATACATACCAACTTCGGTCCCAACAACGTTGCTTCACCTACCTCATCCTAGCATACTGGAGAACGACACTTTCTTTCATACAACGCCTCAAATGGAGCCATGCCAATACTTGCTTGATAACTGTTGTTGTAGGAAAACTCCACCAATGATAAGAACTTGTCCCAACTTCCTTTGAAGTCAAGGACATAGAGTCTTAATAAATCCTCAAGAGTTTGAATAGTCCTCTCTGGTTATCCGTCCGTTTGAGGATGATACGCCGAACTAAATCGTAAATCCGTGCCCATAGCTTTTTGCAAACTAACCCAAAATCTTGAAGTGAATCTTGGGTCTCGATCATAAACTATAGATAATGGCATACTATGCAATCTTACAATCTCGTTTATGTACATATGAGCAAGACGTTCAAGTGTATAAGTTTCTCGTATCGGTAAGAAATGAGCAGACTAGGTGAATCTATCAACAATGACCCAAATTGTATCTATGCCTTGAGAAACCATGGGAAGACCAATAACGAAATCCATGGTAATGTGCTCCCACTTCCATTCTGGAATTTCAAGTGGTTTCAATGGACCTTTTGGCACTTGATGCTCTGCCTTGACTCGTTGACAAGTTAGACACCTTGAGATAAACCCCGATATCTCTCTCTTCATATTGCTCCACCAAAATGTATGTCGAAGATCACGATACAATTTAGTACTCCCAGGATGGATTGCAAACGGTGTGTTGTGCGCCTCCATCATAATTTTATACTTCAAGTCAGAATCGTTAGGAACACAAAGTCTGGAGTTGACTCAAAGTATTCCTTCTTCATCGATTCTTGCTTCCGGAATAGCACCTTCTTGTACTTTCTTCTTCATACTCATTAGCTCCAGGTCTGTAGCTTGAGCAGTTTTAACTTTATCGAATAAAGTCGGTTCTACTCGTATATTTGCTATCATCACATGGGTCCCTAGAGTCTTTAACTCTATATCCATCCTTTGTAAGTCATACAAATTGGGCCTCTGCGTTGACAATATCACACTCGTACCCGCATATGATCTTCTACTCAATGCATCAGCTACTACATTCGCTTTTCCAGGATGGTATTGAATGGTATGATCATAATATTTCAACAGCTCAAGTAATCGTCTTTGCCGCATGTTGACTTCCTTTTGAGTGAAGAAATATTTGAGGATTTTATGATCCGTAAAAATCTCCACCTTCTCTCCATACAGGTAATGCCTCCAAATCTTAAGCGCAAAAACAACAGCTGCCAACTCTAGATCATGAGTAGGATAATTTCTCTCATATTCTTTGAGTTGTCGTGAGGCATAGGCTATGACTTTTCCATGTTGCATGAGAACACATCCTAAACCTTTGCCTGAAGCATCACTGTAGATGACAAATCCCTCCGAACCAGATGGTATTGTCAGAACAGGTGATGAAATGAGTCTCCTCTTGAGTTCTTGAAAACTCTTCTCACATTCTTCGCTCTAACCGAATTTTGTATCTTTTTGAGTCAGCTGAGTTAATGGAGTAGCGATTCGAAAAAACCCTTCTATGAATCTTCGATAATAACCAGCTAAGCCGAGAAAGCTACGTACTTCGGTCACTGACTTGGGTTGCTCCCAGCTTTGAATTGCTTCAATCTTTGCTAGGTCAATAGATATTCCATGATTTGATATCACGTGTCCAAGGAATGCTACTTCCTCAAGCCAAAACTCGCACTTCTTCAACTTGGCATAAAGCTTGTTTTCACGAAGCTTTTGGAGTATCAACCTCAAGTGTTGCTCATGATCTTCACGGCTTTTGGAATATATGAGGATTTCATCAATAAAAACGACTACAAATTGATCCAAATATTCCTTGAATACTCGGTTCATCATATCCATGAAGGCAGCAGGAGCATTAGTCAATCCAAAAGACATGATTAGTAATTCATAATGCCCGTACCGAGTTTTGAAAGCAGTCTTTGGGATGTCATCGGTTTTAATCTTTAAATGATGATATCTGGAACGAAGATCGATCTTTGAAAAGAATTTGGCGCCTTACAACTGGTCAAACAGGTCATCAATGCGTGGCAACGGGTACCTATTTTGATGGTGACATAATTCAACTCCCGATAATTAATACAAAGTCGCATACTTCCATCTTTCTTCTTTACGAAGAAAACAAGAGCACCCCAAGGAGATGTACTAGGACGAATGAAACCGATGTCTAACAATTCCTGCAGTGAGTCTTTAACTCCTGAAGTTCAACAGGAGCCATTCGATATGGGGCTTTGAAAATGGGTTTTGTATCGGGTTCAAGGTCGATACAAAATTCAATTTCACGCTCTGGGGGTAGGCCATGAAGTTCTTCAGGGAATACATTAGGAAATTTATTAACAATGGAAATATCATTCAAATCTGACGTATTTTTGTTTAAATTTATGACATGGGCTAAGAAAGCTTGACATCTATTTTTCAATAAACGAATAGCTTTATGACTTGAGATGACAGTAATTGACTTTAATGGTTTGGTTGCTTGAATTCGCATAATAGGTTGGTTAGGAATATGAAAGCTTGTTACCTTACGAAAATAATCAATTTTAGCATGATGAGTAGTCAACCAATAAATTCCTAAAATCACATCGAATACAAGTATTTTTAAAGAAATAAGATCGACAAGTAACGTGCGGTTACCGATTTGAACCAAACAAAACTTATAAACAGTGGATGTTATGAAGGTTTCTCCCAACAGAGTTTTAACAGATAAATCAAAGTCTAATTTCTCCGGAGTCAAATTTAAACGTTGAGCGCAAGTAGGAAAAATAAAGGAATGGGTCGAACCGGTATCAAATAAGGTATAAGCTTCGCAAGAGTTTATGATTAGCTTACCCGTGATCACCTCGTTCGGATTCCTCGCTTTTTGGGAGGTTACAATAAACGTTCTCCCTTGAACTACCGGTTTTGTCTTGTTTGGGACAACCTTTGATGCCTCCATCCCAACTGGACTTGACTTTGGAGCACGACAAAATCAAGCTAGGTGACTTTCTCTTCCACAATTGTAACATGCTTTGGACTGGTGCGTACAGTTTGGACTGATGTGTCCCTCTCCTCCACATTTGTAACATATGACCGGTGGTTGTTGTAAGACCCCAATTTTTATAAATAAAGATGAATTTTCTATAATTATTATTTTTGAATATTATGGAATAAATTTGATATAATGTTATAGTTGTGGGTAATATTTATAAATGTTGCAAAGTACGCAAGTTGTTATAAAATATTCGTTTGGTCGGGGAATATTCTTTTTGTCGGGGAATATTCGTACGACGGCACAATCATTGGTGGACCCCACAACGGAATTATTGTCGGATTGAGAAAACGACAAAAAAATACTTTATGAAAATAATGGCGGAGGTGTTATCGTTAAAACTGTTGAACTACTCGGTAGTAAAAGTACAGTAATACGCGTGGTTGCATAGTAACACACGGTATTGATTATTGATGCTTACGTGAGAAGTCACTTAGCTATACTCAATTATTGCTACAGTAATTGCTGCATCATATCTTTTATATTATTGATTCAATTATTGTCACAGTATCATCTGTATAATATGTTATATTATTAAATCAATAATTGAGACGACAAGTTATAAATGACTAATAATTGTTGAAAGATTAATTATGTGTTGATTAAAAATAAAATAATTTATGATAATATTTATTCAATCCTTGATAAAGAGTCTGTTATGAGACGTTTGTGGTAAGTTTGGTTATTTTATGGGGGGCCCATATGTCATCATCTAAGAGTCTCCTTCGTCAATAGTAATTATTTTCGTCAATAGTAATTACCTTCGTCAATAGTAATTACCTTCGTCAATAGTAATTATTTTCGTCAATAGTAATTACCTTCGTCAATAGTAATTACCTTCGTCAATAGTAATTACCTTCGTAAATAGTAATTACCTTTACCAGACGTCAAACCACTTACCGTTTCATATTACAGGCGTCGAACCACTTGTCGTTTCAGATTACAGGCGTCGAACCAATTGTCATTTCACATTACAGGCGTCGAACCAATTGTCGTTTCACATTACAGGCGTCAAACCACTTTTCTTTTCACATCACCAGTCGTCAAACCACTTGCCTTTTCACATGGCAAGTGCTAAGCTAGAAATCTTCTATAAATAGAGGCCTAGTGCTTCATTATTTTTCACGAATTCATTCAAGCTATAGAGAGAGAAAGTATAGAGAGAATAAGAGACGAAGAAGAAGAGTATTCGGTTACTACACTACTGCAGTATTCAATCTCCTAATAATGTAAGGGCTGTTATTCTTTCTTCTTGAAGAGAACTTATGTTATTCCATTCTTTGTTATTCTGTTGGAATAACCTGTAAAAGTGGCATACCCTATACATGACCTGTATACGCGGTATACCCTATACTTGGTGAAATCCTTATGTTATTCCATTCATTGTTATTCTGTTGGAATAACCTGTATACGCGGAATACCCTATACTTGGTGACATCCATTTACTATTCTATCTTTATATTTCTGTCAGAATATCCTGTCTGTGCTATACGCCGGACCTGGTTCCATTTACTATTCTGTCTTTACATTTCTGTCGGAATATCCTGTCTGTGCTATACGCCGGACCTGGTTCCATCATTTACTATTCCGCATTTATTATTCTGTTGGAACATCCTGTCGGTGTGAATTTCACCTGACCTGGTTCCGTTATTATTATTCTACTGAAATAACCTGTATGTGCGGTCTCTATCGCATGCATGGTGATACCTTTTGTTATTGTATTCGGTATTACTCAGTTGATTAAAATTCTGACTTCTATACTCCATGAAATTAGTGGAATATCCTTGATATTTGCGCTTCATCCAGTATCCTTTCATGGAAATATTCTTCTGATCATTCTTGAATTTTACTCTACAAAACAGTCTCATGTTGACAATTTGGACGTTAATAATTTCTGGATAAAATAATTCTTGAACTTGTTTTATTGAATTCTTATATCATTGTCATCATCCTCATGTTTATATTTTGTTGAAAGTCATCTGTGGCCTGTAGTGCATAGATGGACTTGGTATGATTATGACGAGGGATTATTCGGTGTAATCATGACCGTAATATTACAAATGATGTAAAAATTAAAAATTCTCATTGGCCCGTAGTGCATTGATGGACAGTTGTTGGCATGATCATGACCATTAATGAATACACAAATATTATTGGCCCGTAGTGCATGAATAATTGTGGTCGTGATACTAAAGAATATCCTTGGCCGTAGTGCAGGGGTGATTCGATGATGTGGAATATTTATTAAGCTGAGTCTCAGCTATAACAGTGATGAAAAACCTTTTAAATCATAAAAGATAGTAGATTTTATTTTCTACTTGACTCTTTTAATGGATTGCTTGTTCCGCTGCAGTTAAACGTGATGTTTACCATATTTTATCAGTTTAACACTGTTGAAGGCTAATGATAATTTATTCTACATTATCTTAGTCATAATATTTTTTACTGGGCTAGTTGAGCTCACCCTTTCTTTCACTGTTCTCTTCAGAAAATGAGAATATAGCTGGGACGAGTCGGGGAACGGAGTAATGGTCCAGAGGATAGCATTAGTAGTCCTCACTATTCTGTAAAATAGTGTGATAATAATTGTAATGAGGACTCCTTTTGAGTTTGTATAATCTCTAGTAGACAATATTTGTATTCAAACTCATAGTTTATGTTTTATCGTATTGTACACAACGGTTGTATCAGTAAGTTGTATTTGAATTCTGTACCATGTATCTGGCGACCCAAGATGGGTGATGTATACCTAATTTTGGGGGCGTCACAGTTGGTATCAGAGCTTAGGGATATGATCCCTGGCTAAGATGTGAGAATAGTACTAGGAGGGGAGAGACGGGGAATTCCTTCGCTAGTATGACCTACCTAAGTTTATGTGTTATTTTACTGGTCGGTCAGAATATAGGGATAATATATTACATGTCAATTAACCTTTTGTTTTGTGGCAGTATCTGAAAATGACATCTGATAATGTTGAGAATAGCAATGGAGCACAGGCGATCGTTGATTCACCACATATCAATAATCAGGATAATGTGCACCAGGAAGGCGACAATCCTCATACAAACAACAACACTGACCAGATGATGAATGATCAAATGTTCAGAGGTTTTATGCAATTCATGCAACAGCAGGCGAGAGCGACTCCTGTCCAAAACGTAGATGGAAACACGGGAAACTCTTGGGCGGTCATCGCTAAACAGTTCAAGGAGCTGGGACCACCGGAGTTTAAGGGAGAGCCAAAACCACTTATGGCGGAAGCATGGATAAAGAAGATCACCAAGGTATTTGATGTCTTGGGATGCTCCGAGGAGAAAAAGGTTCCCTTTGCCGCCTTTATGTTGCGCGGAGAGGCAGATTACTGGTGGGAATCGGTAAAACGTACTCAACCTGCTGTACTGAAGATATATTGGGAGAAGTTTCAGGAGCTGTTCAACGACAAATACTTTCCCAAAAGTATTTGACACATGAAGGAGGTGGAGTTTATTAAGTTGGAACAAAATAATATGACCGTGTCGCAATACGAGGCAAAATTTGCAGAGTTATCACGGTTTGCGTCCCACTTGGTGGATAATGAAAAGAGAATGGCGTGAATGTTTTTAAGAGGTTTGAAGCCGGAGATACGTCAACATCTTATTTCTCATAAACTGTGTTTGTATTCAGATGTTGTAAATAGGGCTCAGTTAGTAGAGCGTGATAACGAGTCAACTCAACTAAAAGAGAGCAGCCGGCAAAATTATAATACCAGCGAGAGTGGTCATCGAAACGGTGACAACAAGCGTGGAGGGAATCAGCAGGCCAGAAATGGTAACCACTTCGGTGGTAATCTGGGCCAAAACAATAAGAATGGACATTTCAAAAAGAGGAGATTCAACAATGATGGAAAGACGTCAGCACCAGGACCCGTTGTTAAGGAAGGAGAAAGACCACCTATCATATGCTTCAAATGCGGAGGGGAGGGACACATCAGTCCAAATTGCGCGATGCCGTCCAAAGCATGTTATAATTATGGAAGAGAAGTTCACTTAGCCCGATTTTGTCGTTTACCGAAGACAAATTCAGCTAGGATGGAGGCACCAAAGGCTGTCCCAGAAAGGTCAAAGCCGGTAGTGCAAGGGAGAGCGTTTGTTGTGACCTCCCAGAAAGCAAGGAACCCGAATGAGGTCATCACAGGTAAGCTTATCATAAATTCTAACGAAGTCTATACTTTATTTGATACCGGTTCTACTCATTCTTTTATTTCTCATACTTGTGCTCATCGATTAAATTTGACTCCGGAGAAGTTAGACTTTGACTTATCTGTGGAAACTCCGTTGGGAGAAACCTTCATTACATCCACTGTTTATAAGTCTTGTTTGGTTCAAATCGGTACCCTCACATTACCTGTAGATCTTATTTCATTGAAAATACTTGCATTTGACGTGATTCTAGGGATTGATTGGTTAACTACTCATCATGCAAAAATTGATTGTTTCCATAAGGTTGTTAGCTTTCATATTCCTAATCAACCTATTATGCGAATTCAAGCGACCACACCATTAAAATCAATCACGGTCATCTCAAGCCATAAAGCTATTCGTTTATTGAAAAACGGATGTCAAGCTTTCTTAGCTCATGTCACAGATTTAAACAAAAATACGTCAGTTTTGAACGATATTTCTATTGTTAATAAATTTCCTGACGTATTCCCCGAAGAACTTCCTGGCCTACCCCCAGAGCGTGAGATTGAATTTTGTATCGACCTTGAACCCGGTACAAAACCCATTTCTAAAGCCCCATATCGAATGGCTCCTATTGAACTTCAGGAGTTAAAAACCCAACTGCAGGAATTGTTAGACATTGGCTTTATTCGTCCTAGTACTTCTCCTTGGGGTGCTCCTTTTCTATTCGTGAAAAAGAAAGATGGGAGTATGCGACTTTGTATTGATTATCGGGAGTTGAATCATGTCACCATCAAAAATAGGTATCCATTGCCACGTATTAATGACTTGTTTGACCAGTTGCAAGGAGCCAAATTTTTTTCAAAGATTGATCTTCGTTCCGGATATCATCAATTGAAGATTAGAACCGATGACATTCCAAAGACGGCTTTCAGAACTCGGTATGGGCATTATGAATTCCTAGTCATGTCCTTTGGATTGACTAATGCTCCTGCTGCCTTTATGGATATGATGAACCGAGTATTCAAGGAATATTTGGATCACTTTGTGGTCGTCTTTATTGATGACATCCTTATTTATTCCAAAAGCCGTGAAGATCATGAGCAACACTTGAGGCTGACACTCCAAAAGCTTCGTGAATATAAGCTTTATGCCAAGTTGAAGAAATGCGAGTTCTGGCTTGAGGAAGTAGCATTCCTTGGGCACGTGGTATCAAGTCATGGAATATCTGTTGACCCAGCAAAGATTGAAGCTATTCAAAGCTGGGAGCAACCTAAATCAGTGACCGAAGTACGTAGCTTTCTCGGTTTAGCTGGTTATTATCGGAGATTCGTGGAAGGATTTTCTCGAATCGCTACTCCATTGACTCAGCTGACTCGGAAAGATACAAAGTTCGGTTGGAGCGAAGAATATGAGAAGGGTTTTCAAGAACTCAAGAGGAGACTCATTTCAGCACCTGTTCTAACAATACCATCTGGCTCGGAGGGATTTGTCATTTACAGTGATGCTTCGGGCAAAGGGCTGGGATGTGTTCTCATGCAACATGGAAAAGTCATAGCCTATGCCTCGCGACAACTCAAAGAATATGAGAAGAATTATCCTACTCATGATCTAGAGTTGGCAGCTGTTGTCTTTGCACTTAAAATTTGGAGGCATTACTTGTATGGGGAGAAAGTGGAGATCTTTACGGATCATAAAAGCCTCAAATATTTTTTCACTCAAAACGAACTCAACATGCGACAACGACGTTGGCTTGAACTGTTGAAAGATTATGATCATACCATCCAATACCATCCTGGAAAAGCAAACGTGGTAGCTGACGCATTGAGTAGAAGATCACATGCAAGTACGAGTGCGATATTGTCAACGCAAGGGCCCATTTTGTGTGACTTGCAAAGGATGGAGATAGAGTTAAAGACTCCAGGGACGCATGTGACGATGGAGAATATAGGAGTAGAACCGACTTTAATTGATAAACTTAAAGCTGCACAAGCTACAGACCTGGAGCTGATGCGTATGTGGAAGAAAGTGCAAGAAGGTGCTAAACCGGAAGCAAGAATCGATGAAGAAGGAATACTTCGAGTCAACTCCAGACTTTGTGTTCCTAACGACCCTGATTTAAAGTATAAAATCATGATGGAGGCGCACAATACACCGTTTGCAATCCATCCTAGGAGTTCCAAAGTGTATCATGATATTCGTCATACATTTTGGTGGAGCAATATGAAGAGAGAGAGAGAGCGTTGTTTATCTCAAGGTGTCTAACTTGTCAACGAGTTAAAGCGGAGCATCAAGTACCAAAAGGTCCATTGCAACCACTTGAAATTCCAGAATGGAAGTGGGAGCGCATTACCATGGATTTCGTTACCGGTCTTCCTAAGGTTTCTCAAGGCATAGATGCGATTTGGGTCATTGTTGATAGATTGACCAAGTCTGCTCATTTCTTACTGATACGAGAAACTTATACGCTTGAACGTCTTGCTCGTATGTACATAAACGAGATTGTAAGACTGCATGGTATGCTGGTATCCATAGTTTCTGATCGAGACCCAAGATTTACTTCACGATTTTGGGTTAGTTTGCAAAAAGCTATGGGCACAGACTTACGATTTAGCTCGGCATATCATCCTCATACGGACGGACAGTTGGAGAGGACTATTCAAACTCTCGAAGATCTATTAAGACTCTGTGTCCTTGATTTCAAGGGAAGTTGGGACAAGTTCTTACCATTGGTGGAGTTTTCCTACAACAACAGTTATCAAGCAAGTATTGGCATGGCTCCATTCGAAGCGTTGTATGGAAGAAAGTGTCGCTCTCCAGTATGCTGGGATGAGGTGGGTGAAGCAACGTTGTTGGGACCGGAGTTGGTACGTATGACTACGGAAAAGATTCAAACGATCCGACAACGTATAAAAACCTCACAAAATCGACAAAAGAGTTATGTTGATCTTCATCGAAAGGACGTGAAATTCAATATAGGAGATCATGTGTTGTTACGTGTTACTCCATGGAAAGGAGTTACAAGATTTGGAAAGAGAAGAAAACTCAATCCTCGATTCATCGGTCCATTTTTAATCCTCGATCGAGTTGGAACTGTGGCCTATAGACTCGTTTTACCGCCAAGTATGTCTCATGTTCATAACGTTTTTCACATATCCATGTTACGTAAATATTTGAAAGACCCGAACCACATTATTGAGTTAGAACCGGACGAAATAGCGGAAGATTTGACGTATAAAAAGGTTCCTGTTCAAATCTTGGATAAGAAGGAACATATTCTACGCTCCAAGGTTATACCTCAAGTCAAAGTTTTATGGAGAAACCACAATGTTGACGAAATGACTTGGGAGTTAGAATCTGAAATGAAATCAATGTATCCTTACCTCTTCGACATACCAGGTACGTACCCTAATTTCGAGGGCAAAATTTCATAAGAAGGGGAGGTTGTAAGACCCCAGTTCTTATAAATAAAGATGAATTTTCTATAATTATTATTTTTGAATATTATGGAATAAATTTCATATAATGTTATAGTTTTGGGTAATATTTATAAATGTTGCAAAGTACGCAAGTTGTTATAAAATATTCGTTTGGTCGGGGAATATTTTTTTTGTCGGGGAATATTCGTACGACGACACAATCATTGGAGGACCCCACAACAGAATTATTGTCGGATTGAGAAAACGACAAAAAATACTTTATGAAAATAACGGCGGAGGTGTTATCGTTAAAACTGTTGAACTACTCGGTAGTAAAAGTACAGTAATACGCGTGGTTGCATAGTAGCACACGGTATTGATTATTGATGCTTACGTGAGAAGTCACTTAGCTATACTCAATTATTGCTACAGTAATTGCTGCATCATATCTTTTATATTATTGATTCAATTATTGTCACAGTATCATCTGTATAATATGTTATATTATTAAATCAATAATTGAGACGACAAGTTATAAATGACTAATAATTGTTGAAAGATTAATTATGTGTTGATTAAAAATAAAATAATTTATGGTAATATTTATTCAATCCTTGATAAAGAGTCTGTTATGAGACGTTTGTGGTAAGTTTGGTTATTTTATGGGGGTCCCATATGTCATCATCTAAGAGTCTCCTTCGTCAATAGTAATTACCTTCGTCAATAGTAATTATTTTCGTCAATAGTAATTACCTTCGTCAATAGTAATTACCTTCGTCAATAGTAATTATTTTCGTCAATAGTAATTACCTTCGTCAATAGTAATTACCTTCGTCAATAGTAATTACCTTCGTAAATAGTAATTACCTTTACCAGACGTCAAACCACTTGCCGTTTCATATTACAGGCGTCGAACCACTTGTCGTTTCACATTACAGGCGTCGAACCAATTGTCGTTTCACATTACAGGCGTCGAACCAATTGTCATTTCACATTACAGGCGTCAAACAACTTTTCTTTTCGCATCACCAGTCGTCAAACCACTTGCCTTTTCACATGACAAGTGCTAAGCTAGAAATCTTCTATAAATAGAGGCCTAGTGCTTCATTATTTTTCACGAATTCATTCAAGCTATAGAGAGAGAAAGTATAGAGAGAATAAGAGACGAAGAAGAAGAGTATTCGGTTACTACACTACTGCAGTATTCAATCTCCTAATAATGTAAGGGGTGTTATTCTTTCTTCTTGAAGAGAACTTATGTTATTCCATTCTTTGTTATTCTGTTGGAATAACCTGTAAAAGTGGCATACCCTATACATGACCTGTATACGCGGTATACCCTATACTTGGTGAAATCCTTATGTTATTCCATTCATTGTTATTCTGTTGGAATAACCTGTATACGCGGAATACCCTATACTTGGTGACATCCATTTACTATTCTATCTTTATATTTCTGTCGGAATATCCTGTCTGTGCTATACGCCGGACCTGGTTCCATTTACTATTCTGTCTTTACATTTCTGTCGGAATATCATGTCTGTGCTATACGCCGGACCTGGTTCCATCATTTACTATTCCGCATTTATTATTCTGTTGGAACATCCTGTCGGTGTGAATTTCACCTGACCTGGTTCCGTTATTATTATTCTGCTGAAATAACCTGTCTGTGCGGTCTCTATCGCATGCATGGTGATACCTTTTGTTATTGTATTCGGTATTACTCAGTTGATTAAAATTCTGACTTCTATACTCCATGAAATTAGTGGAATATCCTTGATATTTGCGCTTCATCTAGTATCCTTTCATGGAAATATTCTTCTGATCATTCTTGAATTTTACTCTACAAAACAGTCTCATGTTGACAATTTGGGCGTTAATAATTTCTGAATAAATTAATTCTTGAACTTGTTTTATTGAATTCTTATATCATTGTCATCATCCTCATGTTTATATTTTGTTGAAAGTCATCTGTGGCCTGTAGTGCATAGATGGACTTAGTATGATTATGACCAGGGATTATTTGGTGTAATCATGACCGTAATATTACAAATGATGTAAAAATTAAAAATCCTCATTGGCCCGTAGTGCATTGATGGACAGTTGTTGGCATGATCATGACCATTAATGAATACACAAATATTATTGGCCCGTAGTGCATGAATAATTGTGGTCGTGATACTAAAGAATATCATTGGCCGTAGTGAAGGGGTGATTCGATGATGTGGAATATTTATTAAGCCGAGTCTCAGCTATAACAGTGATGAAAAACCTTTTAAATCATAAAAGATAGTAGATTTTATTTTCTACTTGACTCTTTTAATGGATTGCTTGTTCCGCTGCAGTTAAACGTGATGTTTACCATATTTTATCAGTTTAACACTGTTGAAGGCTAATGATAATTTATTCTACATTATCTTAGTCATAATATTTCTTACTGGGCTAGTTGAGTTCACCCTTTCTTTCACTGTTCTCTTCAGGAAATGAGAATATAGATGGGACGAGTCGGGGAACGGAGTAATGGTCCAGAGGATAGCATTAGTAGTCCTCACTATTCTGTGAAATAGTGTGATAATAATTGTAATGAGGACTCCTTTTGAGTTTGTATAATCTCTAGTAGACACTATTTGTATTCAAACTCACAGTTTATGTTTTGTCGTATTGTACACGACAGTTGTATTAGTAAGTTATATTTGAATTCTGACCATGTATCTGGCGACCCAAGATGGGTGATGTATATCTAATTTTGGGGGCATCACAGTTGTTCTCCTTCCTTAACAACAAGTGTTGGTGCTGACGTCTTTCCATCATTATTGAATCTCATCTTCTTGAAATTTCCACTTCTATTATCTTGGCCATAATTACCACCGGAGTGGTTACCATTTCTTGCATGTTGATTCCCTCCACGTTTGTTGTCACCACTTCGATGATTGCTACCACTGGTATTATCGACTTGCTGGCTGCTCTCTCTTGGTTGTGTTAACTCATTATCGCGCTCCAATAACTGAGCCCTATTTACAACATCTGAATACAAACACAGTTTTTGAGAAATGAGGTATTGACGTATTTCGGGTCTCAAACCTCATAGAAACATTCGCGTCATTCTCTCCTCATTATCAACTAAATGGAATGCGAACCAGGACAACTCGGCAAACTTAGCCTCGTACTGCGACACGATCATATTATTTTGCTCCAACTTGATAAACTCCACCTCCTTCATATGACGAATACTTTCGGGAAAGTATTTGTCATTGAACAGCTCTTGGAACTTCTCCCAAGACATCTTGAGTGCGGCAGGCTGGGTACGTTTTACTGATTTTCACCAGTAATATGCTTCTCCTCTCAACATGAAGGTGGCAAAGGGAACCTTTTGCTCCTCGGAGCATCCCAAGACATCAAATATCTTGGTTATCTACTTTATCCACATCTCAGCCTTAAGTGATTTTGGCTTTCCCCAAAACTCTGATGGTCCCAGCTCCTTGAATTGTTTAGCGGCGACCATCTGTGAGTTGCCAGTGTGTCCACCTGCATTTTGAACAGGAGCCGCTATCGCCTGATGTTTCATGAATTGCATAAGGCCTTTAAACATCCCATTGTTCATCATTTGTTCGGTGTTGTTGTTTACCTCAGGATTACTATCTTCATGTTGCACATTATCCTGGGTATTGATCGTTGGTGACTCAACGGTCTCATGTGCTTCATTGCTTATCTCGACATTTTCAGATGCCATTTTCAAATACTTCCACAACATAAAGGTTAATTTACATGACACATATTATCCCTATACTCTGACCGACCAATTAAATACCAAATAAACTTAGGTAGGTCATACTAGCGAAGGAATTCCCCGTCTCTCCCCTCCTAGTTCTTGTCTCACATCTCAGCCAGGGATCATATCCCTAAGATTTGATACCAACTGTGACGCCCCTAAAATAGGTATACATCACCCATCTTGGGTCGCCAAATACATGGTACCGAATACAAATACAAAATTAATTATACAACATGAGTTGAGAGTTTTTACACGAATATTGTCATCTAGACAATATCCAAACTCAAATAGAGTCCTCACTACAATTATTGGCACACTAATTTATAGAATAGTGAGGACTACTATTGTAAGACCCCAACTTATTATAAATAAAATTGAATTTTCCTTTATTCATTATTCTAAATTAATAAGGGTTAATTTGATATAATACTTTGGTTATGGGTGAAATGTGAAATTTTTACAAAATAAACAAGTGGTTACAAAATATTCTTTTTGTCGGGGAATATTCGTTTGGTCGTGGAATATTCTTATTGTCGGGAATCTCCGTACGACGGCGCAGTCATTTGTGGGCCCCATAACGGAAAACGGTTGGACGAAAGATAACGACAAAGATTGAGTTTTATAAATAATGGCGTAAATTGTTACCGTTAACACTGTTGGGTTACCTGGTGGTTAAAATACAGTAATACGCGTGGTTGTACAGTAGCACAAGGTATTGCACAGTATGGTTGAATTATTGATTCGTACGTAAGAAGGCACTACTCAATAATTGTTACAGTAGTTACTGTTCATTATTTTATTATATTGATTCAATAATTGCTGCATTGTTAGTATATATTATTATTGTTTCAATAATTATCACTGCACAGTATTTCTCATTATCAGATCAATAATTCATATTATTTGAATAATATTATTAGATAGCATTATTGGCAATGTCTAAAAAGTTCTGTCAAGGAGAGATTTGGTCATCTAATTGCGCGCCAGTAAGGAGAAATCCTTATTGGAAATCTCCCTCTTTCCTGGGAACGGTCTGGTTGTCATAATTGTGATTCTGTAATATTATTTAAGAATAATTAATTATTGATTCATATGATAAAGAAATATTTATTTGATGTGGATATAATTGATGAATATATTATTTTATGTGGATATAATTGAATGAATTAATGCTGAGGATGTTTTATCAGTATTTTGTCGGACTGGAAGAATTAAAAATCATCCGTTTGTGGATTTCGGATAATTTCTCTTTGGAATTTGGAAAAATTTTCTTCTGCAAAGTTGTAGAGAATTGAAATTCCTATAAGAAGTAGCGAAATTCAAATTTTCTGACAAATGGGCTATTTATTGTGAATTATTGAAGTTTCGGGGTTCCAAAATAATTGATTTTTGAAAGTTTAATTATTTTTTTATTTCAAAAATGTTTTTTTTATTTTTTTTCTAGAAGGTGGGCATGTGGGAAATGCTAAAATCAGATTCCTTGGTGGTGGGCTTGAATATTTGGTAAATATTAATATTTTATTATTTAGTCTCCTTTGGCGTTCTAACATTTTCCTATAAATAGAGGGCTAAGTTAGAATTGAAAATTACACCAGAAACAAGTTTTCTCTCTTTCTCTCTCTATATTATCGAGCATATTCTTGTGAGTATACTTTGAGTGTTGCTATACGGTGCGAGTTTCTGTCAGCACTATACCGAAATTCAGTCAGAAGTACGGTTATTTTGAGGTAAGGGATGTTATTTTCTTCTTAAATGATATTATTTTCTTCAATATCATTATGCAGAAATATTGGTGAACTTTTTAATCAAATTTGGAACTTGTTGTATCGGGGTTACTATTCACGTATATGGCACTATTCACGTATACGGCACTATTCACGAATACGGCACTATTCACCAAAAAATGAAAATTCTTCTTTTTGTCCAAAATGTCTATTATGGTTACTAGCTTTGATTGTATCCATGTTTTGATCTTCATTCTTGAAGTTTAGATCATAATTGTTTATTATGGAGTATTTTTGAATTTGGACAAACTAAAGTACGAATCCTCAATCCTTAATCCTTGTCATTTTGTTTCACTGGATTCGTTTCTTTAAAAAATATTTTTCATCATCTTCAATCCTAAATGATGATACTATTGAATATCTTTGGCCTGTAGTGCAAAGATAAATGATTATTGATGAATATCTTTGGCCCGTAGTGCAAAGATGAACAGGTGTTGAGATGAATATGACCAACCGGTGATATAAATGAATATCTTTGGCCTGTAGTGTAAAGATGATTAAAGATGTATATTGATTGTTGTTACAGGGATAAAATATTGATGATGGACTCTTAAATATTAGAAGATAGTAGAATTCATCCTCTACGTGACTCTTTTAATGGATTGTTGTTCCGCTGTATTTGTTGATCTAAAACTTGTTGTCGATTATATTTTATCAGATTTTTTTCCCTGTTGAAGACTAACGATAATTTGTTGTATATTATTTTAGTCATAATATTCTTTACTGGGCTAGTTGAGCTCAGCCTTTTCTTTTTTGTTCCATTTTTCTTCTCAGGAGGTGAGAACATAGCAGGATCGATTCGGGATATGGAGTGAGGTTTCTAGAAAGATGTTTTAGCAGTCCTCACTATTTCTGTAAAATAGTGTTTGAATAATTGTAATGAGGACTTATTTGCGTGTGATATTGTCTAGAAGACAATATTTGTATTTAAACTCATAGTATGTATTATCGTATTTCACACGACATTTGTTTTATTGAAGTTGTAGTTTACTTTATGTACCATATATTTGGCGACTCAGAATGGGTGTTATATACCTGTTTTGGGGGCGTCACAACTATAACACCATCTCGGGCCATCACTCCGTTTCCCGACTAGTTTCGGCTACGTTCTCATTTCCTGAAGAGAACAATGAAAGTAAAAGGGTGAGCTTAACTAGCCCAGTAAGAAATATTATGACTATGATAATGCAGAATAAGTTATCATTAGCCTTCAACAATGTTAAACTGATAGAATACAATAGACAACAAGTTTAACTGCAGCGGAACAAGCAATCCATTAGAAGAGTCAAATAGAGCATAATATCTACTATCTTCTATGATTTAAAAAGTTTATTATCAACTTTATTGTTGAGACTCAGATTAATAAATAGATCACATCATCGAATCATCCCAGCACTACGGGTCAAGGATATTCATTAGTATCACGTCCATAAATTATTCTTGCACTATGGGCCAAGAATTATTCGTGTAATCATCAATGGTCATGACTATACCGAATTATCCCTGTTCATAATTATACCAATCAATAGTCCATCTATGCACGTAAGCTAAAGATGACTTTCATCACAATATAAGCATGTGGATGATGACAATGATATAAGAATTCAATTAAAAGAAAGCAAAGGATAAATTTTTAAAGATTTATAATTTAATTTATCCAAAATTCAATAATGTCCAAATTTTCAACATGATACTGTTTTGTAGAGTAAAATTCAAGAATAATATCCGTGTATCAAAAATAATTTGGACAGAAAAGAAATAAATTTTTTGGTACATAGAACATCGTGAATAGTACCCTGTGAATAGTACTTCGGGAATAGTACCCCGACATGAAAATTGTCCCAAATATCCGAGTGAACAATATTTGAGTGAATAATAATTGGGTGAATAGTAACCCGTGAATAGTAACTCGTGAATAGTATCCCAGCATGAAAAGTGCCTCGAATACCTGAGTGAATAATATTATAGTGAATAGTAATCGGGTGAATAGTAACCCGTGAATAGTAACTCGTGAATAGTATTTCAGGTAAAAATATTGATATTTAATAAAAAAAGTTCATATCAATATTCCAATAAAATGATACTGGATGAAGCGCAAAACTCACGGATATTCCACTAATTTCAAGGATTATAGAAGCAATACTTACCATAGTAAGTTTAGATTTAAGAATATGAAAAGAATTAACATACGAAAATTGCAAATGGATTTTCACCTGTCATACGGAACGTAATTCGTGTAGACAGGTTATTCCGACACACTAAAGGATGAATGCGAAAAATAGTATTCTTTATGAATACGAAAGAAATAATATCCCTTACCTTAGTAGAAAGCTGGATACTGCAAAAGTGAAGTAGCAAAATACTCTTCTTCTTGCTCTCTATAGTTTCTATTTATAGGAGGATAGACTAAATAGTAACTAATTCACGAACGGTTCAGATTGATTCACTATTAGAACGGACGGTCCATATTGATTACTATTAAAACCACAACCGACGGTCCAGATTGATTTACTTTTAAAACCACCATCGACGGTCCAGATTGATTTATTTTTAAAACCACCACCGACGGTCCAGATTGATTTACTATTAAAACCACCATCAATGGTCCAGATTGATTTACTTATTACACTTTAGTACCCCTAAAGTTTTCCAAGTTTGCATTATTCTCCTCTAACTTTTGTAATTCACTTATCTTTAATAAACATATTCTTAATACTTCAACAATTATTCATCATTAATATTATAACTCACAATATTTAACAACCAGATCGTTCTCAGGAAAGAGGGCTTTCCAATAAGGATTTATCCCTATTGGCGCGCAATTAGGTGACCAAACCTCTCCTCGACAGAACTTTCTAGACATTGTCAATATTGCAAATAATAATATGAATAACTTTGTTGTCTCAATTATTGATTTAATAATATAAAATATTATGCAGATGATAATGTGATAATAATTGAATCAAATAACGTGAGATACTATGCAATAATTACTGTAGCAATAATTGAGTATAACTGAGTAACTTCTCACGTAAGCATCAATAATCAGTACCATGTACTACTATGCAACCACGCGTATTACTGTACTTTTATCACCGGGTAGTTCAACAGTTTAACAGTAAAACTTTCACTGTTATTTTTATAAAAAGATATTTCTGTCGTTTTCTAACTACGACAATACTTCCGTTGTGGGGTCCACCAATGATTGTGTCATCGTACGAATATTCTCCGGCCAATTGAATATTCACTGACACAACGAATATTTTATATCAACTTGATTACTTTGCAAAATTTTCCAAATATTATCTACAACTATAACATTATATCATATCCACACCATAATATTCAAAAATATATTTTGAGAAAAAATATTCTTTATTCAAAAAAGTTGGGGTCTTACAATATCTTTGCACTACGGGCCAAAGATATTCATTTATATAATCAGGGGTCATGATCATGTCAAACATCTGTCCATCTATGCACTACGGGCCAAAAAGGACTTTCAGCACAAACCTTTATCTGTAACATTATAGGCCATGATTATACCAATACACAATTCCTACTCATAATCGTACCAATCAACAGTCTATCTTTGCACTACGGGCCAAAGATAACTTTCACCACAATATAAGCATGAGGTTGATGACAATGATATAAAGAAAAAATCAAGTGAGATCAAAGATAAATATTAGAGATTTATAATTCAATTTATCCAGAGTTCAAGAATGTCCAAATAGTCAACATGATGATCAAAACGTGGATTCAAATTTAAGAATAAGATTCATATATCAAAGATAATTTGGACAGAAAAAAAAACTAATTTTATCGTAAATAATACTCCGACATGAATAGTATCCGAATGAATAGTACTCTGAATGAATAGTACCACAAATGAATAGTATCTCGACATGAATAGTGCCCCGACATGAAAAGATTAGAATTATAGAAGCAATACTTACCATAGTAAGTTTAGATTTAGGAATATGAAATGAAATAATATACAAAACTGCAAATGGATTTTCACCCGTCATGCGGTAATTCGCGTAAACAAATCATTTCCACAATTTAGTGAAGAATGAATACGAAGGGTTATTCATCATGCATGTGGTAATCCGCGTAGACAGGTTATTCCACATATTAATAAAGAATGAATACAAAGGGTTATTCACCAAGCATACGGTAATCTGCGTAAATAGGTTATTCCCGCAGATTAATGAGGAATAGAATGACAACCTTTATGAGTATGAAAAAAATAACATCCTTTATGAATTTGAAATAAACAATACCACTTACGAGTATGAAGAAAATAACATCCTTTACGAATATGAAATAAATAATACCCCTTACCTTATTAAGAGATTGGATACTGCAATAGTGTAGTAGCAGAATACTTTTCTTCTTTCTCTCTTATTATCTCTCCATAGTTTCTCTCTATATAGTTTTAGTGAATTGGTGAGAAAGAAGAAAGAAATGAGCTTTTATTTATAAGAGAATGGACTAAATAGTAAATCATTCATGAACGGTCCAGATTGATTTACTATTAAAACGGACGGTTTATATTGATTTACTATTAAAACTTCAATTGACGGTCCATATTGATTTACTATTAAAACTTCAACCGACGGTCCATATTGATTTACTGTTAAAACTTCAATCGACGGTCCATATTGATTTACTATTAAAACTTCAACCGACAGTCTGAAAAATTAGCACATATCCCCATAAAATAATAAGCTAAACTTATAACAAACGCCTCATGACAAACCCCTCTATTTATATCAAAATTTGAATAAATATTTACCAAAAATCACTTATCTTCAATCAACACATTTTTAATCTTTCAACAATTATTCATCACTAATATTATAACTCACAATATTAACAACCAGATCATTCATAGAAAAGAGGGGGCTTTTCGATAAGAATTTCACCTTATTAGCGCGTAATTAAATAACCAACCCCCTTTCCTCGACAGAACTTTCTAGACATCGTCAATAATATAAATAATAATATGAAAAACTGTGTCGTCTCAACTATTGATTTAATAATATAAAATATTGTGCAGATGATATTGTGACAATAATTGAATCAATAATATGAGATACTATGTAGCAACTACTGTGGTAATTATTGAATAAAACTGAGTGGCTTCTTACGTAAGCATCAATAATCAGATATAATGTGCAATATCGTGTGCTACTGTGCAACAACGCGTACTACTGTACTTTTATCACCGGGTATTTCAACAGTTTAACGGTAAAAGTCTTGCTGTTATTTTTATAAAAAGGTTATTTTTGTCTCTTTTTATATCCGATAATTATTCCATTGTGAGGTCCACCAATGATTGCATCGTCGTACGAATATTTCCCGACATAACGAATATTTTATGACAACTTGCTTACTTTGTAAAATTTGCACATATCATCCATAACTATAACATTTATTAAATTATCATCTTACTATTTAGAATAATATTTATAAGAAAAATTGAATATTTTTATTTCATAAAATTTGGGGTCTTACACCGGGCGTAGGCAAGGTGCCTCTCATATGCCCAAAACTGCAAATGCAAAGATCAAATATCCTCAGTCATAAAGACTGACACCCGAGCGAGGGAAAATGAAAGATAAAGAGAAACTACTCACCAGCAGAAATGGGTAAAATCCTAGCCAAGTCTCTGTTACACCCTTTGAGCGTAGGTGCATCCCTCGAAAGAAATAGGCAAAGGTGAATGAGCCCCAATCAAAATCTCTGATGCGTTCACGAGTGGCACTAACCAAACCAAAAGAGATCGTCGAGGAGTTGTCCACTAGGAAACAACCCCTGATGATGAATAAAAATAGTCGCCGAAGAATGTGATCTTTATCCCTCTGATCAGTAGGTAGATGCTCGAACAAAGCACCACCCACAACATCAATGCTCAAAGGGACAGAACGGATAGCTCGACCCTTGAGGATAGAAGAAGGAACTCCCAAGAGGGATCATACTGCATCTGGGGAATTATTAGCCACCAAAGGCACCGACTCTCCTATAAACTTTATCCCTGTGATGAACCGCCAATCCATCGGTGTCATCATCACTTCATAGTCCAATAAATAGAGAGACTGAGTATGGTGGGACCATCACTCAGATAAAGCCCTCAGATAACCCAGGGGTAACGACGAGGAGGAATGAAAAAGAAGTTCTCAAAGCCCAAAGAATGGACAATGGCTTGGTACTCCGGATGAAGAGTCCGGTATAAAGAATGAATATTAAACTTGTTCCCCTTGGGCTGAGTGAAGCTGGGAACCTGCATCAAGTTCAAAATCAAGATCAAACCTTTGTCCTGAAAATGGGAAAAGAAGAAAGGAAAAAAATGAAAACAGCTATTACCTCGTTCGCATGAAAATAGATCGATGGATGACGTCTCAAATCATCCAGAAGATCTGGATTCATCACGTTAATAGCTGGAAACTCCCAACGAGGAATAGAAGCAGAGGAACCTAGGTCCTCGAGAGGAAAATCATTTTCCTCATCTATAGCCTTCGTCCTTTTCACATGAATAGGACGAATCACTGACTCGGTCAACCAGCGAGCCTGTCGAGCCGGACGAGGCACAAGGAAATCAGAAGCTCTCCTCCTCACGCCTGAGGAAACCCGACGAGAACTACTTGGCCTGTCTAAATCCATGTCCTAAACAAAATCTCCAAATCATCTCAAAAAAGGTGAGGTAAGCTTTGAAATTAAAGCAATTAAATTAAAGTCATTGTATCATGCATATCCTAAGTGAAAACATGATACTTTAATACATGAAAGCCGACAAATTCTTCAATAAAGGTCTAATTTTCTGACAGCGTAAACCGTTGGCATCAACCCAGCGTAGCATCGAGAAAAGTTCGATTATGAAATTTGTTGAAAACTACTTCAACGAAGATTAGAGTATCTGATACTGCAACTGTTGGTGATAACTCCAGCGTATAATCGGGAAGGACCGATGATAGAATCTATTATAAAAAAAAATCTCCAGCTGAGGCATCGAGAAGGTTCGGTGATATTGAGATCATTACAAACTACTGTTTGAGTAGGCACCGAGAAGGATCGGTGATGATCAACCTTTGCAAACTACTGTTCAAGTAGGCACGGAGAAGGTTCGGTGACATTGAGTTCTTTGCAAACTACCATTCGAGTAAGCACCAAAAAGGATCGGTGATGATCAACCTTTACAAACTACCATTCGAGTAGGCATTGAGAAGGTTCAATGACGTTGAGACCTTTGTAAACTACCGTTTGAGTAGGCATCGAGGAAGTTCGATGATGGTCAAACTTTGTAAACTAACGTTTGAGTATGCACCGAGAAGGATCAGTGATGTTCAACCTATGTAAACTTTCGTTCGAGTAAGTACCGAGAAGGATCGGTGATGTTCGACCTTTGTAAACTACCATTCAATTAGGCACCAAGAAGGATCGGCGATGATCAATCTTTGCAAACTACCATTTGGGTAGGCACCGAGAAGGATCAGTGATGTTCAACCTTTACAAACTACCATTCGAGTAAGCATCGAGGAAGTTCGATGATGGTCAGACTTGTAAACTATCATTCG
The DNA here is from genome assembly GCA_020205505.1 of Panax japonicus. Lineage (NCBI taxonomy): Eukaryota > Viridiplantae > Streptophyta > Magnoliopsida > Apiales > Araliaceae > Panax > Panax japonicus. The sequence goes on along the minus strand of CM035102.1, from coordinate 56,822,477 downwards.
AGTAGGCATTGGGAGGATGTTATGATTGTAGTCATTGTAAGCTCTATCATCGACAATAACATCGACATCAACTGGATAGAAATCCAAACCGTTGGAGACAACCCCAGCGTAGTATCGGGAAGGATCCGATGATGTAAACCGGAGCAAGCTATCATCAGGATGAGCATCGGGAATCCCCAATGAGGTCACTCAGAAAAAAAGGAATATCCCCTTAAAGATAAAGTCAGGAAATGTATCTGAAGACAAAGAATGTTGGTGACAAACCCAATGTTGAATTCAGAAAGGTCCAGCGGTATCAGCCATGAAAATCATCCCCAGCAGAGAATAAGGATAGCCATTGATACAACTTTTGGCAGCTAGCCCCTCAGAGACATGTAACATTCACAGCATATCATACCATGCATTGAATGACATTTGCATTTATCATATTTTTAGTGTCTAATAATTTTTGTCCTATTCGTTTCATCATATTGCATAAATATGATAAAGAGGGGCATCTATAAACACTCAAAATTTTGTATTCCTATTACTAACTATGCAGGAAGGTAGAATTGTCTTTAGGAGACACCCCTGTGAAATCATCAAACTAGTTCCTCGGAGATAACCCCGGGAAATCATCAAACTAGACCCTCGGAGACAACCCCGGGAGATCATCAAACCAGACCCTTGGAGATAACCCCGAGAGATCATCAAACTAGACCCCCGGAGATAACCTCGAGAGATCATCAAACCAGTTCCCCAGAAGCAACCCCGGGAGATCATCAAACCAGTTCCCCGGAGACAACTTTAGGAGGTCATCAAACCAGTCCCCCGGAGGTAGTCCTGAGAAATCATCAAATAAGAACCCCAGAGATAACCCTGGGAAATAAAATAAACTTCAGAGACAACCCTAAGGACAGACAGAAGTCAACAGTCGTCAAACCCCAAGGACAACTTTGAGGAAAGACAGTTGCAGCATATCAAGTCTGGAAATCAACCCATAAGGGAAAAAGAGTAATTTTACCAACTCAACATCAAAAATGATCAAATTACCATAAATAAAGTCATACAAGACCATAATAGCGATCCCGAGTGAAAATAGCGCAAGACAGCTCAACGGACAAACTGTGAAGACTCGAAGATCTGGTTATGGACCCATCTTCTTGGATTCAAAAAAAGTCAAATCTCATGTCATTGTGTAGATCTCGAAAAGGGCTTTTTGAAAAGGTATAGCACGCCTCCATCAGATTCCCGGATTAAAAGTTATGAAAGTTCAAGTAGACTGCGCGTTTGTCAGAGTTCACGTACTTTGAGATGACGAGACCCACCAAGTCGGGCCCATCAGGGTCAACCGTAGGTAGACCCGCAGCTTCCGCGGGTAGACCCATAGCTTCCTCAGCTTTCGCGGATAGACCCGCGGATGATCGGGTCTATATATACCCTTCACCCATTTTGCTTCCAAGAAAAGATTAGGAAAGAAGAGGGCCCAAGCGAGAAAAATAGAGGCTAGAATAGCTAAACGGAGCTCGAATCGTGCTCTAATTTCTGTAAAACTTCTTTGTAAATACTCATATACATATAATGCAATATATCAAGTTTTAACCGGTGGAAATCGTTCCTAAAGGCGTTTAAAGTCGTTCGATAGCCATTCTCGTGCCTAACTGTAAGATTTTGCCAGATCTTGCTTTTTCACTTGCTGTAATACTTATATAAGTGTTTTATATAACTTTTCAATGATTGATATTCATTATATCTAAAGTTTTAACCGTTCATTTCTTGTAAATAGTCAATATTTGAGCTGTATTGACTAGATATGTACTGGATCTAGCCAGATCTAGCTTTTAACATGTTCAAAAGTTGTAAAACTTGAACCTAAAAAGTAGAATAGCTAAGATCTGTACAGATCTAGCTTTCTTTCTAATTTTTGTAAATATTTAGCAACCATGCGACCCTAGATCTATATCTAGAATACGCTGGTAGCTTTGGTTAAGCGCATGCAAGGATTTGACTAATGGATCCTATGTTTTGCGATATTTTATAGTAAATATAGCTGTTTAGTTTTAGTATATTTGCTATGTGGGCTATATATGTGATATTATGTGAGCCTAGGAGCCACGAGGTCTAAGATCAAGCTGACGGATCTAGATCTGGTTCCCATGATGGACCCTTTTCAATTGTACAGCTAGCTTGTAAATTTTGTAATTGTAAATATAGGACCTTAAAAAGGTTATTTGAATTTAAGGTCTTCGTAATAGAGAAAACCATATGTGTGGTGCTCGAGCATACTTTGATGGCTTTCATGCCCATCAGGAGCCCGACACTTATATATATATATATATATATATATATATATATATATATATATATATATATATATATATATATATATATATTATTTTGTCAAAGATGCTTCACATCTCGAGAATAAAATCAGAATAAGCCGAATGTAGAATAAAATGGAAATATCAAAGGACTCAATTACTATGTGAACATAAGGGTTTAAAAACCTGTTTTTAAAATAATATTTTACATGTCTTTTATTAAAATTGAATTTTTATACAAGTCAAATCCTTTCTATATATGTGAGACCCCAAATTTTATGAATAAAGATTTAATTTTCTCGAAATATTTTTTTTGAATATTATGGTGTGGATTTGAGATAATGTTATAGTTGTGGGTAATATTTATAAAATTTGAAAAGTAAGCAAGTGGTTATAAAATATTCTTTTTGTCGGGGATATCCGTATGATGAAACAATCATGGGTTGACCCCACAACGAAATTATTGTCGGAATGAGAAAACGACAGAAATATCTTTTTATGAAAATAACAGCGGAAGTTTTACCGTTAAACTGTTGAACTACCTGGTAGTAAAAGTACAATAATACGCGTGATTTCATAGTAGCATACGATATTGATTATTGATGCTTACGTGAGAAGTCACTCAGTTTTGTTTAATTATTGCTATAGTAATTGCTACATAGTATCTCACGTTATTTAATTCAATTATTGTCAATATTTTATATATTATTAAATCAATAATTGAGACGATACAGTTATTCATATTATTATTTGCATAATTAACAATGTCTAGAAGTTCTGTCGATGAGAGGTTTGGTCACGCGCCAATAGGGAGAAATCCTTATTGGAAAGTCCCCATCTTTCCTGAGAACGACTTGGTTGTTAATATTACGAGTTATAATAATATTAATAAATGTTGTTAAAAATATTGAGGGGATTTTTTTGTTATAAATTTTGCTTATTTTATGGATCTTCATTTACCCATTTTTTAAAATAATCGGTAGAAAGTTATTTAATATAATAAAGGTGGGGCCCATATGTGTTGAAAAACTGAAAATGGAAATGGGGGTGGGAGGGAGTTTACGTATATAGAGGGGAATTGTGTGTATATATATATATATATATATATATATATATATATATATATATATATATATATATATATGAGTGATAATGACATATGGGTGGGGCCCACATGTTAGAAGAAGGAAATTGGGGGAAGGGAATCCTGCAAAATGGTCACGGATGGAGTAGATTTTCAAAAAACATGTGTTGGTATATATATATATATATATATATATATATATATATATATATATATATTATATATAATAAGTTTTGTTTTTTTATGAAAAATAGAAAATATTATATTTTATTGAATATTATATTAATAAATTTAAATAAAGGACGTCTGAAAATTTTTTCTTTTCCACCCGTGAAGTTCGTCCGAATATATATTGTGCAGTCCGTGATTTCTAAATTCAAATAGTATCCTTTTCATTCTTCTATAAATAGGATGCTTAGTTAGAATTGAAAATCACACCAGAATCAGAGAATTCTTCTTTTATAGTATTGAGCGTATTTCTTTCGAGTTTTAGAAAGCTTTGAGTGTAGAAAATAGTGAAAGTTTTCTTTAAGAATATCTCCGCTATACCAGTTGAAATACTCTTCTTTTTGAGGTAAGGGGTATTATTTATTTCATATTCTGAAGAGATATTATTTTTCGTATTCGTATGAATATTATTTCGTTCAATATTCACAAGAAATATTATTTTTATTTAATATTCGTAAGGAATATTATATTCGTTCAATATTCGAAATGAATATTATTTTCATTTAATATTCGTAAGGGATGTTATTTTTGTTTAATATTCGCTTGAAATAATATTTTTTTCCATACTCTGTGGTATGTAAGTAATATTATTTCGTTTCAGATTTCGAATTCTATACTCATTTTGTTAAAGTTTTGGCTTCTATACTCCATGAAATTAGTAGAATATCCTTGATATTTGCGCTTCATCCAGTATCTTTTCATGGAAATATTATTCTGAGCATTCTTGATAAGTTTTAACTTTCTCATGCCGGAGTACTATTCACGAATTATTATTCAAGAAGTACTATTCACGGGATACTATTCACTCGGGGTACTATTCATGATAAAAATTGATTCGTTTTCGGTCCAAATCATTTTTGGTACAATATTATTCTTGAATTTTACTCCACAAATCAGTATCATGTTGATAATTTAAACGTTATTGAATTCTGGATAAATTAAATTATAAATCCTTAAAATTTATCCTTGAACTTGTTTTATTGAATTATGTCATTGTCATCATCCTCATGCTTATATTGTTATGAAAGTCATCTTTGGCCCGTAGTGCATAGATGGACTTGGTATGATTATGACCAGGGATTATTTGGTATAATCATGACAGTAATGTTACAAATGATGTGGTAAAAGTCCTCATTGGCCCGTAGTACATTGATGGACAGTTTTTGGTATGATTATGGCCATGGATTCTCTTCGGCCAAGGGTGTAAAGATGAATTGTTTTATGGCATGATCATGACCGTTGATGAAAATACGATTATCTTTGGCTCGTAGTGCATGGATAATTCGTGGTCGTGATACTAAAGAATATCCTTGGCTCGTAGTGCAGGGATGATTCGATGATGTGTATTATTTATTAAGCTGAGTCTCAGCAATAAAATTGGTGATAAATATTTTAAATCATAGAAGATAGTAGATTTTATGCTCTACTTGACACTTCTAATGGATTGCTTATTCCGTTGCAGTTGTTGATCTAAAACTTGTTGTCTATTATTTTTTGTCAGTTGTTATACTGTTGAAGGCTAAGGAAAATTTATTCTGCATTATCATAGTTATAATATTTCTTACTGGGCTTGTTGAGCTCACCCTTTCTTTCACTGTTCTCTTCAGGAAATGAGAATATAGCTGGGACTAATCGGGGAATGGATTGACGGTCCAGATGGTTGCATTAGTAGTCCTCACTATTCTGTGAAATAGTGTGATAATAATTATAATGACGACTTATTTTGAGTTTGAATACTGTCTAGAAGACAATATTTGTATTAAAACTCACAGCTCATGTTGTATATTTAAGTTTGTATTTAAGTTCTGTACCATAAATTTGGCGACTCAGAATGGATGATGTGTACCTATTTTGGGGGCATCACAATATAGGTGTAAAAAAGTCATAGCACTACTTCCAAATAAAGCACTTGGGTCCAATTAATTGCAATGCACACACACACACACACAAAAAATAGGGAACAAAAAATATGGTAACCGTGTTTCACAGAATTCGGGGGGTGCCTAACACCTTCCCCCCACTTAATCAAGCCCCCGAACTCTATGAATCTTGGTTTCCAAGACCAATTAAACAAAGTCTAATATTGGGCCAGATTGCAAAATCTTTCAAAATTCGATTGAGCTGATATAATCATTTAAATCATATTAACTGGCGGCTCTGTCTAATTCAGATCAATAAAATCAAATCTTTTAAAATTGTCGACATTATATGTCGGTCTTTTTCCTAAAAATCTCACCCTTTAAATCAAACAAATCCACATAGAAAACATAAAAGGTAAGAAACACATTAGGAAGATGAAGAATTTAAACCTTTCCGGCGTCGAAAAAACTTTTTTAAAATTGAAGGCGAAACTTTTACCGTTAACTGTTGAAATACTCGGTGATAAAAGTACAGTAGTACGCGGTATTGCACAGTAACACACGATATTTCACAGTATCTCTAATTATTGATTCTTATATAAGAAGTCACTTAGTATTTCATTTAAAAATTGCCACATTATTTGCTGCATAGTATCTTGTATTATTGATTCAATAATTATTACCGTAACATCTACACAATATTTTATATTATTAAATCAATAATTGTCACGACACAATTACTCATATTAGTTGATATGAAATAATATTATTAGTTAGCATTATTGACAATGTCTAGAAAGTTCTGTCAAGGAAAGGAATTTTGTTATCTAATTGCGCACCAATAAGAAAAAATCCTTATCAGAAATCCCCCTCTTTTCTGGGAACGATCTTGTTGTCAATATTGTGAATCTATAATATTAATTGGGAATAGTTTTTGAAAGATTAAAAATATGTTGATTAAAGATAAATGATTTGTGGTAGAAATTTATTCAATTTTTGATATAAATAGAGGGGTTTCTTATGAGGCGTTTGTTGCAAGTTTGGCTTATTATTCCATGAGGTACGTGCTAATTTGTCAAACCGTCGACAGAAATTTATCCTAGATTTATTTTATTATTATTATAATAGTAATAAAACAAAAAAAAATTTATATATAAAATAGAAATATTTTTATAATATATATAAAGTTATTTGTTTTATTAGAATATAATTAGAATATATTATATAATATATAAAGTTTTTATTTTATTAGAATATTTTATTGCATAGTTTTGCATAGTAAAAATCAAATTTTTGCCCGTGAATTCTTCCGTGAAACTTTCAACTGTTCATCCATGATTTTCTTTTAAATAGTGTCATGTCATTCTCCTATAAATAGGTTGCTTAGTTAAGAAATGAAAATCACACCAGAATCACAAAATTCTTCTTCTATAATATTTTGCGTATTTCTTTTGAGTATAAGGATACTTTGAGTGTAGCTAATAGTGTAAGATTTCCTCAAGATAATCTCCGTTATACCAGTCAAATTTAGTCTCCTACTAAGGTAAGCGCTATTATTTTCTTTCAATATTCGTAAGGAATATTATTTTCTTCCATACTCCATAGTATGTAAGTGATATTATTTCGTTTCACATTCCTAAATCTACACTTACTATGATAACTATTGCTTCTATAATTCCTGAAATGATTAGAAATTTCTTGAATTTTGCGATTTTGCGCTTTATCTAATATTATTTCACTGGAATATTGGTCTGAACTTTCTTATTAAATTTAATCTTTTCATGTCGGGATACTATTCTTCTGGGGTACTATTTATACCGAAGTACTATTCATATCAGAGTACTATTCATCTGGGGTACTATTCATGCCAGAGTACTATTCACGATGGAAATTAGTTTTCTTTTCATTGTCTAAATTTTCTCTGAAATATGAATCTTAAATATCATTATTGACTTTGAATCCATGTTTTGGTTATCATGTTGACAATTTGGATATTCTTGAACTCTAAATAAATTAAATTACAAATCTTTAATATTTATCCTTGGTCTCACTTTTACTCATCCTTTATATCATTGTCATCATCCTCACACTTAAATTGTGATGAAAATTTATCTTTGGCCCGTAGTACGAAGATAAACTATTGATTGGTATGATTATGACAAGGAATTGTGTTGGTATAATCAAGATCTTTAATGTTATAGGCAAAGACTTGTGGTGAAAGTTATCTTTGGCCCGTAGTTCAAAGATGGACTGTTGTTGGCATGATCATGATCATTGGTGATACAAATGAATATCTTTGGCCCGTAATGCAAAGATAAAATGTTGATTTGCATAATTATTAATTGTTGTTACATGGATAAAATATTGATTATGGACCCTTAAATCATAGAAGATAGTAGACATCATTCTCTACTTTACTCTTCTAATGGATTGTTTGTTCCACTGCAGTTGTTGATCTAAAACTTGTTGTCCATTATATTTTATCTGATTTATCATTGTTGATGACTAAAGATAATTTATTCCTCATTATTTTAGTCATAATATTTTTTAATGGGCTATTTGAGCTCACCCTTTTCTTTTTATTCCATTATTTTTCTTAAGAAATAAAAGTGTAGTTGGGACTAGTCGGGGAGTGGAGTAATGGTCCGAGATAATTACTATAGAAGTCTTCACTATGTTGTGAAATAGTGTGATAATAACTGTAATGAGGACTTAATTTGAGTTTGGATATTGTCGTATTATGTACGGTGCAATATTTGTATTAAAACTCACAATATGTGTGGTCGTATTTTGCACGACTGTTTAATAGTTGTAAATAGAAAAGTTTGTATTTGAATTCTGTAATATGTATTTTGGCGACTCAAAATGGATTGTGTGGACCTATTTTGGGGGTGTCAGACCATAGTATATAAGTGATATTATTTCGTTTCATATTCCTAAATCTACACTTACTATGATAAGTTTTGCTTTTATAATTCCTGAAATGATTAAAAATTCCTTGAGTTTTGTGCTTCCTCTAATATTATTTTATTAGAATATTTGTGACGCCCCAAAAATTAGGTATACATCACCCATCTTGAGTCGTCAGATACATGGTACAGAATTCAAATACAACTTACTAATATCACTGTCGTGTATAATACGACAAAATACAACTGTGAGTTTGAATACAATAATTGTCTACTAGAGATCATACAAACTCAAAAGGAGTCCTCAATACAATTATTGTCACACTATTTCACAGAATAGTGAGGACTACTAATGCTATCCTCTGGACCATTACTCGGTTCCCCGACTCGTCCCTGCTATGTTCTCATTTCCTGAAGAGAACAGTGAAAGAAAGGGTGAGCTCAACTAGCCCAGTAAGAAATATTATGACTAAGATAATGCAGAATAAATTATCGTTAGCCTTCAACAGTATTAAACTGATAGAATATAACAACATCAAGTTTAACAGCAGTGGATCAAGCAATCCATTAAAAGAGTCAAGTAGAGAATAGAATCTACTATCTTTTATGATTTAAAAAGTTTTTAATCACTTTTATCGCTGAGACTCAGCTTAATAAATAATCCACATCATCCCTGCACTACGGCCAAGGATACTCATTAGGGTCACGACCACAAATTCCATGCACTACGGGCCAAGGATATTTGTGTATTCATCAATGGTCATGATCATGCCAACAACTGTCCATCAATGCACTACGGCAAATGAGACTTTTACCACATCATTTGTAACATTACGGTCATGATTACACCGAATAATCCCTGGTCATAATCATACCAAGTCCATCCATGCTCTACAGGCCACAGATGACTTTCAAAAATATAAATAAGAGGATGATGACAATGATATAAGAATTCAATAAAACAAGTTCAAGAATTATTTTATCCAGGAATTATTAACGTCCAAATTGTCAACACGATACTATTTTGTGGTGTAAAATTCAAGAATGATCAGAAGAATATTTCCATGAAAGGATACTGGATGAAGCGCAAATGTCAAGGATATTCCACTAATTTCATGGAGTATAGAAATCAAAGTTTTATCCAACTGAGTATAATAAAGAATGGAATAACAAAAGAAATCACCATGCATGCGATAGACCGCACAGACAGGTTATTCCAACAGAATAATAATAATGGAACCAGGTCAGGTGAAATTCACACCGACAGGATGTTCCAACAGAATAATAAAGACGGAACCAGGTCCGGTGTAAAACACACAGACAGGATGTTCCAACGGAATAATAATAAAGACGGAACCAGGTCCGGTGTAAAACACACAGACAGGATATTCCAACGGAATAATAATAAAGACGGAACCAGGTCCGGTGTAAAACACACAGACAGGATGTTCCAACAGAATGATAGAAGAATGTCACCAAGTATAGGGTAGACCGCGTATACAGGTTATTCCAACAGAATAATAATGAATGGAATAACATAAGGATTTCACCAAGTATAGGGTATACCGCGTATACAGGTCATGTATAGGGTATGCCACTTTTACAGGTTATTCCAACAGAACAACAAAGAATGGAATAACATAAGTTCTCTTCAAGAAGAAAGAATAACACCCCTTACCGTAACAGAAACTAGATATGGGAAAAGAAAAGTTAAGTAGCAGAAAGCTTTTCTTCTATCTCTCTATAGTTTCTCTCTCTAGTGTTCAGTGAATTCGTAAGAAAATAATGAAGGAATGAGCTTCTATTTATAGGAAAATGGAATGCATAGTAACTAATCCATGAACGGTCCAGATTGATTTACTTTAATCTGACAGTCTATATTTAAAGAAAAATCTTTTAAATAAAATATAATATATTCTATTTATATAAAAAGATTTTTATTATGCAAACACTATGCAACACTATGCAAAACACTATGCAACACTATGCATAATAAAATATAATATATTCTATTTATAAAATAACTTTAATAAAGTATTCTGTTTTATATAAAAAGATGTTTCCGTTTTATTACGTTAATAATACGAATAAAACAAAACGTCATTATCGCTATAATAATTCATATTATTAATCGACAATAATTGAATCAAACTGAGCGGCTTCTCACATAAATATCAATAATCAATACCGTGTGCTACTATGCAACAACGCGTATTACTGTACTTTTACTACCCAGTAGTTCAACAGTATCAACGGTAAAACTTCCGCCGTTATTTTTAATAAAATATTTTTGTCGTTTTCTCAATTCGACAATAATTCTGTTGTGGGGTCCACCAATAATTTTGCCGTCGTACGAATATTCCCCGACAAAAAGAATATTCCCCGACCAACCGAATATTTTATAACAACTTGCGTACTTTGCAAAATTTATAAATATTACCCACAACTATAACATTATATCAAATTTCTTCCATAATATTCAAAAATAATAATTATAAAAATTCATCTTTATTTATAAAAACTGGGGTCTTACAACCTCCCCTTCTTATGAAATTTCGCCCTCGAAATTAGGGTACATACCTGGTATGTCGAAGAGGTAAGGATACCTTGATTTCATTTCAGATTCTAACTCCCAAGTCATTTCCTCAACATCGTGGTTTCTCCACAAAACTTTGACTTGAGGTATAACCTTGGTGCGTAAAATATGTTCCTTCTTATCCAAGATTTGAACAGGAACCTCTTCATACGTTAAATCTTCCGCTATTTCGTCCGGTTCTAACTCAATAATGTGGTTCGGGTCTTTCACATATTTACGTAGCATGGATATGTGAAAAACGTTATGAACACGAGACATACTTGGCGGTAAAGCGAGTCTATAGGCCACAGTTCCTACTCGATCGAGGATTAAAAATGGGCCGATGAATCGAGGATTGAGCTTTCCTCTCTTTCCAAATCTCGTAACTCCTTTCCATGGAGCAACACGTAACAACACATGATCTCCTATATCGAATTCCACGTCCTTTTGATGAAGATCAGCATAACTCTTTTGTCGATCTTGTGAGGTTTTTATACGTTTCCGGATCGTTTGAATCTTTTCCGTAGTCATACGTACCAAATCCGGTCCCAATAATGTTGCTTCACCCACCTCATCCCAACATACTGGAGAACGACACTTTCTTCCATACAACGCCTCGAACGGAGCCATGCCAATACTTGCTTGATAACTGTTGTTATAGGAAAACTCCACCAATGGTAAGAACTTGTCCCAACTTCCCTTGAAATCAAGGACACAGAGTCTTAATAGATCTTCAAGAGTTTGAATAGTCCTCTCTGACTGTCCGTCCGTTTGAGGATGATATGCCGAGCTAAATCGTAAATCTGTGCCCATAGCTTTTTGCAAACTAACCCAAAATCGCGAAGTAAATCTTGGGTCTCGATCAGAAACTATGGATACTGGCATACCATGCAATCTTACAACCTCGTTTATGTACATACGAGCAAGACGTTCAAGTGTATAAGTTTCTCGTATCGGTAAGAAATGAGCAGACTTGGTCAATCTATCAACAATGACCCAAATCGCATCTATGCCTTGAGAAACTTTGGGAAGACCAGTAACGAAATCCATGGTAATGTGCTCCCACTTCCATTCTGGAATTTCAAGTGGTTGCAATGGTCCTTTTGGTATTTGATGCTCCGCCTTGACTCGTTGACACGTTAGACACCTTGAGATAAAAAGTGCTATCTCTCTCTTCATATTGCCCCACCAAAATGTATGTCGAAGATCATGATACATTTTGGTACTCCCAGGATGGATTGCAAACGGTGTGTTGTGCGCCTCCATCATGATTTTATACTTTAAATCAGGGTCGTTAGGAACACAAAGTCTGGAGTTGACTCGAAGTATTCCTTCTTCATCGATTCTTGCTTCCGGTATCGCACCTTCTTGTACTTTCTTCCTCATACGCATCAGCTCCGGATCTGTAACTTGAGCAGCTTTAATTTTATCAATTAAAGTCGGTTCTACTCGTATATTCGCCATCATAATGTGGGTCCTTGGAGTCTTTATCTCTATCTCCATCCTTTGCAAGTCATCCAAAATGGGCCTTTGTGTTGACAATATTGCACTCGCACCCGCATATGACCTTCTACTCAATGCGTCAGCTACCACGTTCGCTTTTCCAGGATGGTATTGGATGGTATGATCATAATCTTTCAACAGTTCAAGCCAACGTCGTTGTCGCATGTTGAGTTCCTTTTGAGTGAAGAAATATTTGAGGCTTTTATGATCCGTAAAGATCTCCACTTTCTCCCCATACAAGTAATGCCTCCAAATTTTAAGTGCGAAGACAACAGCTGCTAACTCTAGGTCATGAGTAGGATAATTTCTCTCATATTCTTTGAGTTGTCGTGAGGCATAGGCTATGACTTTCCCATGTTGCATGAGAACACATCCTAACCCTTTGCCCGAAGCATCACTGTAGATGACAAATCCCTCCGAACCAGATGGTATTGTCAGAACAGGTGCTGAAATGAGTCTCCTCTTGAGTTCTTGAAAACTCTTCTCACATTCCTCGCTCCAACCGAACTTTGTATCTTTCCGAGTCAGCTGAGTTAGTGGAGTAGCGATTCGAGAAAACCCTTCTACGAATCTCCGATAATAACCAGCTAAGCCGAGAAAGCTACGTACTTCGGTCACTGATTTAGGTTGCTCCCAGCTTTGAATAGCTTCAATCTTTGCTGGGTCAACAGATATTCCATGATTTGATACCACGTGCCCAAGGAATGCTACTTCCTCAAGCCAGAACTCGCATTTCTTCAACTTGGCATAAAGCTTGTATTCACGAAGCTTTTGGAGTATTAGCCTCAAGTGTTCCTCATGATCTTCACGGCTTTTGGAATAAATAAGGATGTCATCAATAAAGACGACCACAAAGTGATCCAAATATTCCTTGAATACTCGGTTCATCATATCCATGAAGGCAGCAGGAGCATTAGTCAATTCAAAGGACATGACTAGGAATTCATAATGCCCGTACCGAGTTCTGAAAGCCGTCTTTGGAATGTCATCGGTTCTAATCTTCAATTGGTGATATCCGAAACGAAGATCAATCTTTGAAAAGAATTTGGCTCCTTGCAACTGGTCAAACAGGTCATCAATACGTGGCAATGGATACCTATTTTTGATGGTGACATGATTTAACTCCCGATAATCAATGCAAAGTCGCATACTCCCATCTTTCTTCTTCACGAATAGAACAGGAGCACCCCAAGGAGAAGTACTAGGACGAATAAAGCCAATGTCTAACAATTCCTGCAGTTGAGTCTTTAACTCCTGAAGTTCAATAGGAGCCATTCGATATGGGGCTTTGGAAATGGGTTTTGTACCGGGTTCAAGGTCGATACAAAATTCAATTTCACGCTCTGGGGGTAGGCCAGGAAGTTCTTCAGGGAATACGTCAGGGAATTCATTAACAATAGAAATATTATTCAAAACTGACGTATTTTTGTTTAGATCTGTGACATGAGCTAAGAAAGCTTGACATCCGTTTTTCAATAAACGAATAGCTTTATGGCTTGAGATGACAATGATTGATTTTAATGGTTTGGTTGCTTGAATTCGCATAATAGGTCGATTAGGAATATGAAAGCTAACAACCTTACGAAAACAATCAATTTTTGCATGATGAGTAGTTAACCAATCAATCCCTAGAATTACATCAAATGCAAGTATTTTTAATGCAATAAGATCGACAGGTAATGCGTGGGTACCAACTTGAACCAAACAAGACTTATAAACCGTGGATGTAATGAAGGTTTCTCCCAACGGAGTTTCCACAGATAAGTCAAAGTCTAATTTCTCCGGAGTCAAATTTAATCGTTGAGCGCAAGTAGGAGAAATAAAAGAATGGGTAGAACCGGTATCAAATAAAGTGTAGACTTCGCTAGAGTTTATGATAAGCTTACCCGTGATGACCTCATGCGGGTTCCTTGCTTTCTGGGAGGTCACAACAAACGCTCTCCCTTGCACTACCGGCTTTGACTTTTCTGGGACAGCCTTTGGTGCCTCCATCTTAGTTGAATTTGTCTTCGGTGAACGACAAAATCGGGCTAAGTGGCCTTCTCTTCCACAATTATAACATGCTTTGGACGGCATCGCGCAATTTGGACTGATGTGTCCCTCCCCTCCGCATTTGAAGCATATGATAGGTTGTCTTTCTCCTTCCTTAACAACGGTTGCTGATGCTGACGTCTTTCCATCTCTGTTGAATCTCCTCTTCTTGAAATGTCCATTCTTATTGTTTTGGCCCTGATTACCACCGAAGTGGTTACCATTTCTGGCCTGATGATTTCCTCCACGCTTGTTGTCACCGCTTCGATGACTGCTCTCACTGGTATTATCATTTTGCCGGCTGCTCTCTTTTGATTGCGTTGACTCGTTATCGCGCTCTACCAACTGAGCCCTATTTACAACATCTGAATACAAACACAATTTATGAGAAATAAGATGTTGACGTATCTCCGGCTTCAAACCTCTTAAAAACAATCGTGCCATTCTCTCTTCATAATCCACCAAGTGGGACGCAAACCGGGACAACTCCGCAAATTTTGCCTCGTATTGCGACACAGTCATATTGTTTTGCTCCAATTTGATAAACTCCACCTCCTTAATGTGACGAATACTTTCGGGAAAGTATTTGTCGTTGAACAGCTCTTGGAACTTCTCCCAAGACATCTTCAGTACGGCAGGTTGAGTACGTTTTACTGATTCCCACCAGTAATCTGCCTCTCCGCGCAACATAAAGGCAGCAAAGGGAACCTTTTGCTCCTCGGAACATCCCAAGACATCAAATATTTTGGTGATCTGCTTTATCCATGCTTCCGCAATAAGTGGTTTTGGCTCTCCCTTAAACTCCGGTGGTCCCAGCTCCTTGAACTGTTTAGCGGTGACCGCCCGAGAATTTCCAGTGTTTCCACCTACATTTTGAACAGGAGCCGCTCTCGCTTGCTGTTGCATGAATTGCATAAAGCCTCTGAACAATCCATCATTCATCATTTGGTCATGAGGATTGTCGCCTTCCTGATGCACATTCTCCTGATTATTGATATGTGGAGACTCAACGGTCTCTTGTGCTCCATTGTTATTCACAACATTTTCGGAAGTCATTTTCAAATACTGCCACAAAACAAAGATTAATTGACATGTAACATAATATCTCTAAACTTTGACCAACTAATTTAAATATAAAATAAATTTAAGTAGGTCATACTAGCGAAGGAATTCCCCGTCTCTCCCCTCCTAGTTCTAGTCTCACATCTTAGCCAGGGATCATATCCCTAAGCTCTGATACCAACTGTGACGCCCCCAAAATTAGGTATACATCACCCATCTTGAGTCGTCATATACATGGTACAGAATTCAAATACAACTTACTAATATCACTGTCGTGTATAATACGACAAAATACAACTGTGAGTTTGAATACAATAATTGTCTACTAGAGATCATACAAACTCAAAAGGAGTCCTCAATACAATTATTGTCACACTATTTCACAGAATAGTGAGGACTACTAATGCTATCCTCTGGACCATTACTCCGTTCCCCGACTCGTCCCTGCTATGTTCTCATTTCCTGAAGAGAACAGTGAAAGAAAGGGTGAGCTCAACTAGCCCAGTAAGAAATATTATGACTAAGATAATGCAGAATAAATTATCGTTAGCCTTCAACAGTATTAAACTGATAGAATATAACAACATCAAGTTTAACAGCAGTGGATCAAGCAATCCATTAAAAGAGTCAAGTAGAGAATAGAATCTACTATCTTTTATGATTTAAAAAGTTTTTAATCACTTTTATCGCTGAGACTCAGCTTAATAAATAATCCACATCATCCCTGCACTACGGCCAATGATACTCATTAGGGTCACGACCACAAATTCCATGCACTACGGGCCAAGGATATTTGTGTATTCATCAATGGTCATGATCATGCCAACAACTGTCCATCAATGCACTACGGCAAATGAGACTTTTACCACATCATTTGTAACATTACGGTCATGATTACACCGAATAATCCCTGGTCATAATCATACCAAGTCCATCCATGCTCTACAGGCCACAGATGACTTTCAAAAATATAAATAAGAGGATGATGACAATGATATAAGAATTCAATAAAACAAGTTCAAGAATTATTTTATCCAGGAATTATTAACGTCCAAATTGTCAACACGATACTATTTTGTGGTGTAAAATTCAAGAATGATCAGAAGAATATTTCCATGAAAGGATACTGGATGAAGCGCAAATGTCAAGGATATTCCACTAATTTCATGGAGTATAGAAATCAAAGTTTTATCCAACTGAGTATAATAAAGAATGGAATAACAAAAGAAATCACCATGCATGCGATAGACCGCACAGACAGGTTATTCCAACAGAATAATAATAATGGAACCAGGTCAGGTGAAATTCACACCGACAGGATGTTCCAACAGAATAATAAAGACGGAACCAGGTCCGGTGTAAAACACACAGACATGATGTTCCAACGAAATAATAATAAAGACGGAACCAGGTCCGGTGTAAAACACACAGACAGGATATTCCAACGGAATAATAATAAAGACGGAACCAGGTCCGGTGTAAAACACACAGACAGGATGTTCCAACAGAATGATAGAAGAATGTCACCAAGTATAGGGTAGACCGCGTATACAGGTTATTCCAACAGAATAATAATGAATGGAATAACATAAGGATTTCACCAAGTATAGGGTATACCGCGTATACAGGTCATGTATAGGGTATGCCACTTTTACAGGTTATTCCAACAGAACAACAAAGAATGGAATAACATAAGTTCTCTTCAAGAAGAAAGAATAACACCCCTTACCGTAACAGAAACTGGATATGGGAAAAGAAAAGTTAAGTAGCAGAAAGCTTTTCTTCTATCTCTCTATAGTTTCTCTCTCTAGAGTTCAGTGAATTCGTAAGAAAATAATGAAGGAATGAGCTTCTATTTATAGGAAAATGGAATGCATAGTAACTAATCCATGAACGGTCCAGATTGATTTACTTTAATCTGACGGTCCATATTTAAAGAAAAATCTTTTAAATAAAATATAATATATTCTATTTATATAAAAAGATTTTTATTATGCAAACACTATGCAACACTATGCAAAACACTATGCAACACTATGCATAATAAAATATAATATATTCTATTTATAAAATAACTTTAATAAAGTATTCTGTTTTATATAAAAAGATGTTTCCGTTTTATTACGTTAATAATACGAATAAAACAAAACGTCATTATCGCTATAATAATTCATATTATTAATCGACAATAATTGAATCAAACTGAGCGGCTTCTCACATAAATATCAATAATCAATACCGTGTGCTACTATGCAACAACGCGTATTACTGTACTTTTACTACCCAGTAGTTCAACAGTATCAACGGTAAAACTTCCGCCGTTATTTTTAATAAAATATTTTTGTCGTTTTCTCAATTCGACAATAATTCTGTTGTGGGGTCCACCAATAATTTTGCCGTCGTATGAATATTCCCCGACAAAAAGAATATTCCCCGACCAACCGAATATTTTATAACAACTTGCGTACTTTGCAAAATTTATAAATATTACCCACAACTATAACATTATATCAAATTTCTTCCATAATATTCAAAAATAATAATTATAAAAATTCATCTTTATTTATAAAAACTGGGGTCTTACAATATTGGTATGAACTTTCTTATTAAATTTTAATCTTTTCATGTCGGGGTACTATTCATCCGGGGTACTATTCACGATAGAAATTAGTTTTCTTTTCTTTGTCCAAATTTCTTTGAAATGTGATTCTTAAATATCATTCTTGACTTTGAATCCATGTTTTGGTTATTATGTTGATAATTTGGACATTCTTGAACTCTGAATAAATTAAATTACAAATCTCTAATATTTATCCTTGATGTTACTTTTATTATTCCTTTATATCATTATCATCATCCTAAGACTTAAATTGTGATGAAAAAGTTATCTTTGGTCCGTAGTGCAAAGATGAACCATTAATTGGTATGATTATGACCAGGAATTGTGTATTGGTATAATCATAACCTTTAATGTTACAGGTAAATACTTGTGGAGAAAGTTCTATTTTGCCCGTAGTGCCAAAATGGATTGTTGTTGGCATGATCATGACCATTGGTGATACAAATGAATATCTTTGGCCCTTAGTGCAAAGATAAAATATTAATTTGCATAATTATTGATTGATGTTACAGGGATAAAATATTGATGATGGACTCTGAAATCATAGAAGATAGTAGACATCATTCTTTACTTGACTCTTCTAATGAATAATTTGTTCCGATGCACTTGTTGATCTAAAACTTGTTGTCCATTATATTTTATCTGATTTATCATTATTGAAGGTTAAATATAATTATTCCTTATTATCTTAGACATAATATTCTTTATTGGGATATCTGAGCTTACCCTTTTCCTTTTTGTTCCATTGTTCTTCTCAAGAAATGAAATTGTAGCTGGGACTAGTCGGGAAGTGGAGTAATGGTCCGAGATAGTTATTATAGAAGTCTTCATTGTAAGACCCCGAATTTTATGAAATAAAAGTACTCAATTTTTCTTATAATTATTATTCAGTAATTGCTTAAATTGATAAAAGTTTAAAGTTAACGGTGATATATATAAAATTTTCAAAATACGCAAGTGGTTATAAAATATTCATTTTTGTCGGGGAATATTCGTACGACGGCGCAGCCATTCGTGGGCCTCATAACAGAATAACTGTCGGATGAAGAAAACAACAAGTTTGAGTTTTTATAATTAACGACGTAGTTGTTACCGTTAGCACTGTTGGAATACCCGGTGGTTAAAATATAGTAATATGCGTTGTTGCACAGTAGCACACTGTATTGCACAGTATTTTTGAATTATTGATCCTTACGTAAGAAGGCAGTACTCAATAATTGTTACAGTAATTACTGTTCAATATTTTATTTTATTGATTCAATAATTGATGCGTTGATAGTTTATATTATTGTTGTTTCAAATTATCATTTCACAGTATTTCCCATTATCAGATCAATAATTCATATTATTTGAATAATATTATTAGATAGAATTATTGGCAATGTCTAGAAAGTTCTGTCAATGAGAGGTTTGGTCACCTAATTGCGCGCCAGTAAGGAGAAATTCTTATTGGAAAGTCCCTTCTTGGGAACGGCCTGGTTGTCATAATTATGATTCTTTAATATTATTTGTGAATAATTAATTATTGATTTATATGATAAGGAAATATTTATTTGATGTGGATATAAATAATGGATTTATTTATGTGATTATGAATGAAGGAATTAATGTTGAGGTGTTTTATCGGTATTTTGTCATATTGGAGGTATTAAAAACTCAAAGAGGAGTTCTTAAAGCTTTATTGCATGAGTTATAATTTTAATCCGACCGTTGGATCGTTGTAATTTTTGGATATGTTATACATATATGAGTTGAGTATATGTCAACAAATTTTGAACCGTTGAAAATTAACGTATGATTTGTTATAAATTTTAAGAGGTGACTGATTCGGAAATTAGGTTTATAAATGATTTTGGCGGAAAATTCTAGAATTGAATGGGCTTCACTTGTGGTTGGTGAAGAAATGTGCTGAATTTTATTTCAAATGTGGTGGGTGGCAATAGTAGCAAGTAAAGCCATCAGGTAGCAGGTCAAGTCTGCTTCGCCGTGCTAACATTTTCCTAAAAATAAAGGGCTAAGTTAGAATTGAAAATCACACCAGAAACATAAGTTTCCTCTCTTTCTCTCTTTATATTATTGAGCATATTTTGTGAGTATTTAGATACTTTGAGAGTTACTGTTCAGTACTAGTTTTATTCAGCTTCACTTCCAACCTTTCATTCCGAAATACTGATTCTTTGAGGTAAGGGATGTTATTTTCTTCTGAAATAATATTATTTTCTTCAATATCATTATGCCGAAATATTGGTGAAATTTTTAAATCAAATTTGGAACTTTTTATGTCGGGATTACTATTCATGTATACGGCACTATTCACGAATACGGCACTATTCACCGAAAAATGAAAATTTTTCTTTTTCGTCCCAGATGTCTTTTATGGTTAC
Organism: Panax japonicus; assembly: GCA_020205505.1. Lineage (NCBI taxonomy): Eukaryota > Viridiplantae > Streptophyta > Magnoliopsida > Apiales > Araliaceae > Panax > Panax japonicus. The sequence goes on along the minus strand of CM035102.1, from coordinate 56,801,922 downwards.
TATCTTTAATTGTATCCATATTTTGATCTTTATTTATGAATTCTACTTCACACTTGGTTATTATGGAGTATTATTGAATTTGGATAAATCGAAATACGAATCCTTAATATTTGTCCTTCTGTCTCACCGGATTCACTCTCTAAAATATTTTTGATCATCCTCAGTCCTTATTGGTGATAATTGATGAATATCTGTGGCCTGTAGTGCAAAGATGAATGATTACTTGATGAATATCTTTGGCCCGTAGTGCAAAGATGAACAGGTGTTGTGATAAACATGTCCAACTGGTTATACAAATGAATATCTTTGGCCCGTAGTGCAAAGATGAATATTTGATTCAAGATGTATATTAATTGATATTACAGGGATAAAATATTGATGATGGACTTTTAAATTCATAGATGATAGTAGATTTTATTCTCTACTTAACTTTTCTAATGAATTGTTGTTTCCACTGCAGTTGTTGATCTAAAACTTATTGTCTATTATATTCTATCAGATTTTTTCCTGTTGAAGACTAAGGATAATTTGTTGTATATTATCTTAGTAATAATATTATTTACTGGGCTAGTTGAGCTCACCATTTTCCTTTTTGTTCCATTTTTCTTCTCAGGAGGTGAGAATTTAGCTGGGACTAGCCGGGGTATGGAGTGATGATTCAATATAATTGTTTTAGTAGTCCTCACCATTTTATAAAATTGTGCATCAATAATTGTAATGAGGACATATTTACTTGTGGATATTGTCTAGAAGGCAATATTTGTATTTAAACTCACAGTTATTGTGTTGTCGTATTTTGCATGACAATTGTAATAAAAAAAGTTATAGTTTGCTTTCTGTACCATGTATTTGGCGACTCAGAATGGGTGTGGTGTATACCTATTTTGGGGGCGTCACAGTTGGTATCAGAGCTTAGGGATATGATCTTTGGCGGAGATCGGGGAATAGAACTAGGAAAGGAGAGATGAGTAAGTCCTTCGCTAGTGTGTCCTACCTAAGCTTATTTGTTGGTCAGTCATAATATCAGGATATTATGTGATATGTTAATTTGTTCAATTTACCCTTGTTTTGAAGTTGTATTCTAGAAAGATATCTGAAATACAGGAGATGAGCAATGGAGAAATCATGATGACAAGGAAGATGAAATCTGAAATGAAAGCAAGGTATTTTCAACTCTTTGAATTACCAGGTACGTAAATTTCGAGGGCGAAATTTCATAAGGAGTGGAGATTGTAAGACCACGAATTTTATGAAATAAAAGTATTCAATTTTTCTTATAATTATTATTCAGTAAATGGTTAAATTAATAAAAGTTTAAAGTTAACGGTGATATATATAAAATTTTCAAAATACGCAAGTGGTTATAAAATATTCATTTTTATCGGGGAATATTCGTACGACGGCGCAACCATTCGTGGGCCTCATAATAGAATAACTGTCGGATGAAGAAAACGACAAGTTTGAGTTTTTATAATTAACAGCGTAGTTGTTACTGTTAGCACTGTTGGAATACTCGGTGGTTAAAATATAGTAATACGCGTTGTTGCACAGTAGCACACTATATTGCACAGTATTTTTGAATTATTGATCCTTGCGTAAGAAGGCACTACTCAATAATTGTTACAGTAATTACTGTTCAATATTTTATTTTATTGATTCAATAATTGCTGCGTTGATAGTATATATTATTGTTGTTTCAATAATTGTCATTTCACAGTATTTTCCATTATCAGATCAATAATTCATATAATTTGAATAATATTATTAGATAGCATTATTGGCAATGTCTAGAAAGTTCTGTCAATGAGAGGTTTGGTCACCTAATTGCGAGCTAGTAAGCAGAAATGTTTATTGGAAAGCCCTCTCTTTCTTGGGAACGGCCTGGTTGTCATAATTGTGATTCTGTAATATTTTTTGTGAATAATTAATTATTAATTTATATGATAAGGAAATATTTATTTGATGTGGATATAAATAATGGATTTATTTATGTGGTTATAAATGAAGGAATTAATGTTGAGGTGTTTTATCAGTATTTTGTCGGATTGGAGGTATTAAAAACTCAAAGCGGTGTTCTTAAAGCTTTATTGTGTGAGTTGTAATTTTAATCCGACTGTTGGATCGTTGTGATTTTTGGATATGTTATACATATATGAGTTGAGTATATGTCCACAAATTTTGAACCGTTGAAAATTAACGTATGATTTGTTCTGAATTTTAAGAGGTGACTAATTCAGAAATTAAGTTTATAAATGATTTTGGTGGAAAATTCTAGAATTGAGTGGGCCCCTTTTATGGTTGGTGAAGAAATGTGCTGAATTTTATTTCAAATGTGGTGGGTGGCAATAGTAGCAGGTAAAGCCATCAAGTAGCAGGTCAAGTTTGCTTCGACGTGCTAACATTTTTCTATAAATAGAGGGCTAAGTTAGAATTGAAAATCACACCAGAAACATAAGTTTCCTCTCTTTCTCTCTCTATATTATCGAGCGTATTTTGTGAGTTTTTAGATACTTTGAGAGTTACTGTTCAGTACAAGTTTCATTCAGCATCACTTCCGACCTTTCATTCCGAAGTACTGATTCTTTGAGGTAAGGGATGTTATTTTCTTCTTAAATGATATTATTTTCTTCAATATCATTATGCCGAAATATTGGTGAACTTTTTAATCAAATTTGGAACTTTTTGTGTCGAAATTACTATTCACGTATACGACACTATTCACGAATACGACACTATTCACCGAAAATGAAAAATTTTCTTTTTCATCCCAGTTGTCTTTTATGGTTACTATCTTTGATTGTATCCATATTTTGATCTTTATTTTTGAATTCTAATTCACACTTGGTTATTATGGAGTATTATTGAATTTGGATAAATCGAAATACGAATCCTTAATATTTGTCTTTCTGTCTCACCGGATTCGTTCTCTAAAATATTTTTCATCATCCTCAATCCTTAATGATGATACTTGATGAATATTTTTGGCCTGTAGTGCAAAGATGAAGGATTACTTAATGAATATCTTTGGCCCGTAGTGCAAAGATGAACAGGTGTTGAGATGAACATGACCAACTGGTGATACAAATGAATATCTTTGGCCCGAAGTGCAAAGATGAATATTTGATTCAAAATGTATATTGATTGATGTTACAAGGATAAAATATTGATGATGGACTTTTAAATTCATAGATGATAGTAGATTTTATTCTCTACTTAACTTTTCTAATGAATTGTTGTTTCTGCTGCAGTTGTTGATCTAAAACTTATTGTCTATTATATTCTATCAGATTTTTTTCTGTTGAAGACTAAGGATAATTTGTTGTATATTAGCTTAGTCATAATATTCTTACTGGGCTAGTTGAGCTCACCATTTTCCTTTTTATTCCATTTTTCTTCTCAGGAGGTAAGAATTTAGCTGGGACTAACCGGGGTATGGAGTGATGATTCAATATAGCTGTTTTAGTAGTCCTCACCATTTTATAAAATAGTGCATCAATAATTGTAATGAGGACATATTTGGGTGTGGATATTTTCTAGAAGACAATATTTGTATTTAAACTCACAGTTATTGTGTTGTCGTATTTTGTATGACAATTGTAATAATAAAGTTGTAGTTTGCTTTTTGTACCATGTATTCGGCGACTCAGATTGGGTGTGGTGTATACCTATTTTGGGGGCGTCACATTCACTATGTAGTGAAATAGTGTGATAATAACTGTAATGACAATTTAATTTGAGTTTGAATATTTTCGTATTATATACGGTGCAATATTTGTATTAAAACTCACAGTATGTGTGGTCGTATTTTGCATGACAGTTTAATAGTTGTAAATAGAAAAGTTTGTATTTGAATTCTGTAGTATATATTTTGGTGACTCAAAATGGGTTGTATGGACCTATTTTGGGGGCGTCACATGTGAAGCCCCCAAAACAGGTATACATCACCCATCTTGGGTCGCCAGATATATGGTAAATAAATTAAATACAAACTTAATTATACAACAGTCGTGTAATATACGATAAAACATAGCTAGGAGTTTAAACAGGAATGTTGCCTTCTAGACAATATCCACTCTCAAATAGAGTCCTCGTTACATTTATTGTCACACTATTTTAAAGAATAGTGAGGACTACTAATACACCATCTCGAATCATCACTCCATTCCCCGACTACTCCCGGCTACGTTCTCATTTCCTGAAGAGAACAATGAAAGCAAAAGGGTGAGCTCAACTAGCCTAGTAAGAAATATTATGACTAAGATAATGTAGAATAAATTATCATTAGTCTTCAACAATGTTAAACTGATAAAATACAATAGACATCAAGTTTAATTGCAGCGGAATAAGCAATTCATTAGAAGAGTCAAGTAGAGCATGATATCTATAATCTTCTATGATTTAAAATATTTTCATCAATTTTTATCACTGAGACTCAGCTTAATAAATAAACCACATCATCGAATCATCTCTGCACTACGGGCCAAAGATATTAATTGTAAGACCCCAACTTTTATGAATAAAAATGAATTTTCTATAAATATCATTTTTGAATATTATGGAATAAATTTGATATAATGTTATAGTTGTGGGTAATATTTATAAATTTTGCAAAGTACGCAAGTTGTTTATAATATTCGATTGGTCGAGGAATATTCGTTTTAAACAGGGAATATTCGTACGACGGCACAATCATTGGTGGACCCCCACAATGGAATTATTGTCGAATTGAGAAAACGACAAAGATATTTTTATGAAAATAACGACAGAAGTTTTACCGTTAGTACTGTTGAACTACTCGGTAGTAAAAGTACAGTAATACGCGTGGTTGCATAGTAGTACACGGTATTAATTATTAATGCTTACGTGAGAAGTCACTTAGTTTTATTCAATTATTGTCGATATTTTTTATATTATTAAATCAATAATTGAGATGACAAAATTATTAATATTATTATGTGCAATATTAATGATGTCTAGATGTTCTGCCAAGGAGAGGTTTGGTCACCTAATTGCGCGCCAATAGGGAGAATTCCTTATTGGAAAGCCCCCTCTTTTCTGGGAACGACCTGGTCGATTAATATTGTGAATTATAATAATGATAATAAATGTTGTCAAAAAAAATATTGAAAGGATTTTTATGAAATGGTTGTTGTAAATTTTTGCTTATTATTTGGATCTCCGTTTAGCCATTTTCCAAAATAATCGGTAAAAAGTGGGGCCCACACGTGGGGCCCATTTGTGTTGGAAAAATGATTTTAAAAATGGAGGGAGAAAGAGTATACGTATGGAAGATATAAATATATATATATATATATATATATATATAGGGAGCCCTTCCATAGCAACCGGTTGCCATGAGAACTGTGCAACAACCCCTTTTTGTACCGTTGATAAACTTATTGGAAGGCTGAGATGAACAATAAATTTACCAAGCCGTAAGAACTTGTACCGGCTTTTATTTTAATATGAGGACCCCACCATAGTCAACATGTTGTCAGTTTATACCAATAAATTGAATTTTTAATATTAAATAATATCCAACCGGGACAAGCTCATACGGCTGTAAAAAAAAATGTAAAAAAACCAAGGACAAAATAATATAGCAACAAACAATATAAAACTTTTTTTTTTTTTACAGCCGTATGAGCCTGTACCGGCCGGTAGAATTTTTTTTTTTTTTTTTTTTTTAACAGCCGTAATAAAGTTTGAAGTGGTACATTTTTTTTTTCCGGCCGGTACAGGCTCATACGGCTGGTACCTTTTTTTTAAATTTTTTTTCTTTCCCGGCCGTAGGAAGCTCATACGGCTGTTGAAGTGATACATTTTTTTTTTCCGGCCGGTACAGGCTCATACGGCTGGTACCTTTTTTAAAAAAAAAATTTTCTTTCCCGGCCGTAGGAAGCTCATACGGCTGGTATTAAAAAAAATTAAAAAAATTATGTTATTCAAGCAACTCGCTGCTAAACAGACTCAAACTCGCAACCTCAAACTCCAAACACACGTCATATGACCACCCGAGCACCACGGGCCTAGCTGTCAATATCAGCCAAGGAATTCTCTTTACATTAAAACTTCACCATCCCCCAAAAATCTAAATTGTTGCATTATTATTATTATAGTACGATTTATTATTATTAACAAGTCTATATAATACATATGGGGGTTTGATATTTAGAAATAAGTTAATATCTATATTTATTAAGCAATGATTATTAGAAATGATTTTATATATTAAGCAATGATTTTATTATTAAGAAATGATTTTATACAATAATAAAACTAGTGAAGTATAATAATAATGTCACACTATCGAATTTATAAAATTAGTGAAGTATTATTATAATAATAATAATGTGATTATCAATATTATAAGTACAGATTATACCAATACTAGTACTGCATAAATATATCAAAAGAAATAGTACATATTACATGTTCATTTTCATAAAAAAGAAAAAAGAAAAAAAAACATAGAATGATTAATACAACTGACGCCTATATCTCAGAGGCTGGCAGTAATCTTGCGGATTTCTTGTAGAGCTCCCATGCGACGCGGTAACGAAAGACTGTGACATCTTCCAAGGACCACTTCTCTTCAGAAATATTACCGTTGGCCCTAACGAAACAGTCAACATATTTGCAGACAAAAATGCCACAGTCTGCGTTGTTGTGTTGTTTCGGTCGAATCTTTAATGTCTGCACAGTAGGATTACCGCTGGGCCACTCACGCATCGGATTACCATTTCGCAAACAAAATGGTATCAAATGTACCTGCATGTACAAAGTAGTTGGTTAATAATTTTTTAATATAATAGGACATTATAAAATTAAAATATTTTAAGACTAAACATACCGCAACTTTAACGAATTCTGAGTAAATTTCATGTAACTTAATATACTTGGTGTCATTGTAGTGCGGGTCAATTATGGTAACCATCCAATCTTCAACTGAGAATAGGAACAAGACAAAATGGTGTTGATTGGTACTACACACCGGCATGAATATGTATTTGCATTCGTGTAAAGGTGGACCAACATCTTGGTTAACATACGGATCGCAAAAACTCCATGCAGTATTCACGTTAGTGCATGGCACATAGCCCTGCCCAAGATGCATGAAGAATGAATTCATGAAACCAAATTGGGACCACCTTTGTATTCCCCGCGACCTGTAGTATTCCTCTCTATCTCGTAGCAACAGCATATACGCGTCTATGACATGCTCGAATATCCAACTCCCAGGCCCTAAGGATTGCACTGCATTGTGTTCTAATTCATATAAATGGCGCGGATGTGATAAAGGATATAAATCCCCTTCTGGTGCCACGACGTTTCCAAAAATATGTTTATTTACAAATGTCTCCTTCCAATCTCTAAGTCTTTTGGATAGGGACCCTTTTGGTCCATAGGAGATGTCGTCTCCCGCATCTTGTACCTGATTGAGACCCAAATGTACATTATTATTATATAGCAATAATAGTTAAAACCATCACTATTAACATAACTATATATACCTCCTCGTAGGCTTGGAAGGTTGGAATGTAACACTCCTCGTAGGCTTGGGTGGTGGGAATAGAGCTCTCCTCGATTACTTGTGGGGTGGGTATGTAGCTCTCTTGTACAACATAATCAGTTTGTTTCCCAAGCCCTTCACTGAGTTGTGTGTATTGCGACTGTGGTCCAAAATTTGTGGGACCCCCTTGTCGAGGTATTTGTTTACCTCTTGCTTCGAAGTCGTATAGAGCATATTGGAAATCCCAATTATTTTTTGTAGAACTAACTCGGGAGGCAGCTGAGTAAGTGCTGAAAATTTATCAAGTAACGACTTTGCACTCTCAACCTGTCATGTAAGATAAACACAAACAAATATTATTAACAATAAATATGAATAAATGTAATATTAAGTATTTACTCCAATACATGATTTATTAAAGAAGAATATAATTTTATACCATTTGAATAAGGTGTTGTTGGTTGTAAATGGCCCGAGGCTGATAACAACTGTCGTGGTCGCTTGTCTGTCGAGGTCGGTGGATTTTCCAACGTGTAATTTTCCTATACCAGACCATGTAATCATCTATTGGGACATAATCAGCAACTTCAGTTTGTTGTCCTTCGAGATGATCCATGTATGCCTCCCACATCGAAATATATTCCCCTCTCAAGGCCATGCAATCCTCGACATCAATAAATTTAAACTTTTTCTCCTTCCTGAGGTCACCGTGGTTTTTGGCTGGTGATGGTATGCCTTGCATGAACCCGAACTGTCTCATCACACGATCCGGCATCTGAAATTCCACAATATCAAAGTGGATCAAGGGGACCCCACCAGATCCCAACAACCTGCCTTCAAAATTAAATCCACTGATATCATCATCCCACACTATGTAAGGCCGCCAAACCACATCCCACATAGACTTAATATCTAACTCCCCTCGGTAAAATGACAAATGGTGATGGGGATTCTCACGTCTACCAGGGTAACTGTGGGTTCCAAAATAGGACCATGCTAAAGCCCTAGGTAACCATAAGGATGATTGTGGCCAAGGGTTTGGCTTTCCAATACTTACACGCTCATAAGCCCAAATTTGTAACAACGTAACACAACCATTAATGTATTTAACTCCTTTCCTAGTAGCAGTATATAAAGATCTGTACAAATATGCTAACACTGCCGCGCCCCAAGAGTAAGTTACACAATCTTCAGCGTTGGCAATAAAAGACATATATCGTGGGTGCACACTATTTCTATTCCTATTAGGGAATAATATTGCCCCGCACAACCACAACATGTATGCCTTTGTGTGTCGCCCTACAACATCTTTACTTGCATTCTCGGGACAATTATTAAAATGTTCGTGCAACCACACTAATGAAATTGCACTGCATTTTTTTGAACTAAAATATTCACCAGCTAATTTATCTCCAAAACAATCCCTAAAATAATTCAAATTGGTGACAGCAAGGGGACCCGTTAAGGGCTTTCCCACCACCGGTAACCCAAAAATAAAGTGAACATCCTCTAACGTGATTGTTATTTCTCCACAGTTTAAATGAAAAGTATTGGTCTCCGGGCGCCATCTCTCGACTAAGGCAGATATCAGACCAAGATCAGTTTGGTGTACAACACCTTGATAACTAAATACTCCAAATCCACATTTATCTAAAAGGATTTTTTGTTCTTTTGTCAAAGCCCACTGATTATATTTCTGATCAGTATATTGACTGGAGCTTAGTTTTCCCCTATCTCTCCCATGATATATGTCATCTGATACATGATCTTGTTGATCATGCAGAACACTTGGATCAATTGGCCCATATTCCCAACTATCCATCTTTTACCTAAAAAATACATCAACACACTAATTAGTATTAAGCAAAATGACAGTAATAACAATACACACTAACATGCACTAAAAACTGAACAACATGCATGTAATAATAATAATAATGGTAATAAATTAATAAAAAAGTACATAAGCCGGTACAATATTGAGAATTTTAATTTGGGGGGAAGTGAACTGTTTTAAGATATATACAAATTCAAGGCAAATTAAAACAGTTAGGCCCGTGGTGCTCGGGTGGTCATATGACGAGGGATTGATGCTTGAGGTCACGGGTTCGAGTCTGGTTAGCAGTAAAAAAAATTTTCATCACTTAGCCGTTATAACCTGTACCGGCCGAACGCTTTTATTAATAATATAATTTTTTTTTTCTTATAAGCCGGTATAGCCTCTACCGGCCGGCAGGTTTTATTAATAATATAATAAAAGAAACAAAACAACAAAGGTTTCTGTTGAATCTTTAACTAGTATAATAATATTTGAAAGCCCCTTGATTTTTATTGATTCACATAAGCAAATATAGATCAAATTGATAACTCATCATATCAACAATTTTAAACCCCAATTTGTTCGTGCACATACATAATATTATAATATATAAAAATATATTCTTATTTTTGTAAAAATATGTCCAATTAGTCTAATTAATATATTAAAAATAAAATTACTTTTTAATAAAATATAAAGTGATCAGTATAAATCTTGCATTATTTTGTTGTTATTATACGAAATAAATACATGCATGGTATTATATACCCTTTAATTCAGTAATAACATGCAGTGATAAAAATCATCAACAGAAATTATAAAAAACTGAACAAATAACAATAAATAAAAACTTACTTGTTGAAGTTTTTTACTCCTCTCTTCCGAAATACTCCCTTTCTACTCTCTGTTATTTTTATTTTATCTAGCTTGGCAAGTGAACTTTAGTTTAACAATATGTGTTCTCAATAGACGTTTAAATAAGCTCATGCAAATGTCCGGTACATGAATTAATTTAGGACCAAATTCAAAGAAATGTCTCAGCTTTTTAGTTTACCGAGCTTGCAGGTTTTCTTTCCCGAGGCGATGTGGCAGAAAAGTGGTCAAAAAAATATGGCAGTGCATTTCCCGAGGCGATGTGAGTGTTCGGCCGGTACAGGCTTGACCGGCTGGATATAAAAATATATATATTATTAATTAAAATGGTTCGACCGGTAGAGGCTATAACGGCTGGAAAAATAAAAAATATATATATTATTAATTAAAATGGTTCGACCGGTAGAGGCTATAACGGCTGGAAAAATAAAAAATATATATTATTAATTAAAATGGTTCGACCGGTAGAGGTTGTAACGGCCGGTAGAGGCTATATATTTTTGCTGTTAGCTAGACTCGAACACGCGACCTCAAGCTCCAAACATTCGTCATATGACCACCCGAGCACCACGGGCCTAGCTGTCATATCTTACCTTGGATTTGGATATATCTTAAAACATTCCATCTCCCCCCAAATTAAATTTCTCAATATTTTATTATTATTATTCGATTATTATTATTATTCTATTATTATTACGAATTGAGTATAAAGCCGTTTCATATTCTATCGGCTTATGTACTTTTCATTATTTTATTATCATTATTATTATTATTATTATAAACACTGTCTGGTGAATGAGTAGTCAAACATAATAATACAACACTATGAGAATAGAAAAAAGCTGACATTGATTTGTTGGGAGTAGTACATTAGGTTGACTTCTTGAGCATTAACCGCGACAAGATGTACAGGCTGGTCTTTTTACCGTTAAATATTGTCTAGGAAGTCTTCTTATCCTTCCATAGAATTTTTTCTCTGATATTATTTTCTCTTTTCTCCTCTACTCATAATTTGTTTCATCTAGTTGCCCACTTTCACTTCAGAAAAAAGTTGAAGTTCTGATCGAGCAAAATTCATCACTATTATTCACAAGTAAGTTTTTAAAAATGTCATATAATACATCTGAATTTGTTAGTGAAGTTGAAAGTAATAAATCTGATATTGTTCCATACATTGGTCAATTATTTTGTACGTTGGAAGAGGTTGAATATTTTTATAGATCATATGCTCGCAAAAATGGATTCGAGATTAGAATTGCAACTAGTCATAAACATGCTAATACGAATGATATCAGATCTAGGCAGTATGTATGTAAGAAAGCCGGTACACCAATTGTTGGGAAGAGTTTACCTGATGATGAAGATAGTAGTAATAAAATAACTAGACAAAGAGACTCTATAGGACGAACAATGTGCAAAGTTAGAATATATGTTGTCCACAATAAGAAAGAAGACAATTGGCGTATATCTACTGTAGAATTAGAGCACAATCATCACTTAGTGACCCCCACTAAAGTAGATTTGATCGAGACTCACAGAAATATTACTCCTGTTGCAAGAAATTTAATTGACACTTTAAATAAGTCCGGTATTGGTCCTAGTAAGATGATGAATGTTTTGAGCACAATGGGAGGTGGGTTGCAAAATGTTCCTTTTTCTACTGCTAATGTTGAGAATGTGGTGCGAGATTTAAGGCGTGATTCTGCAGATGAAAATGATGCACAAGCTGCTGTCAATCATTTGAACAAACTTGCATCCGGATGTGCCAGCGGATTTTTTTTTCGAGTGAAATCTGGTGAAAACAACCGCATAGCTTGTATTTTGTGGGTTGACGCCCGATCAAGGTTTATGTATCAACAGTTCGGAGACGTTGTGACATTTGATAGTACATACCGGACAAATAAGTATGGCATGCCGTTTGTTCCATTTGTCGGGGTCAACCACCATTATCAGTCTATATTGTTTGGATTTGCACTGTTACGAGACGAAACAGAGGATACTTTCGTTTGGGTTTTACAGACATGGCTTGAAGCCATGGACTACAAGGCACCTACAACCATCATCACTGATCAAGACAGAGCCATGAGTAATGCTATTGCTACGGTACTTCCAACTAGTCATCATTTATTGTGTTCTTGGCATATTAGCAATAAATTTCCTGAAAAATTGCATCATGTTTATTATGCGCACCCATCGTTCAAAAATGATTTTAACAACTGTGTGTATAACTCATTGTCCATCGAGGAGTTTGAAGAGCGTTGGCATATTCTGATAAGTTCCTATGAATTGTATACTAATGAATGGCTTGGAAGTTTGTATGATGTACGACAGAAATGGATTCCAGCATATACAAAGAGATATTTTGCCGCAGGAATGACTACCACTGGAAGAAGCGAGAGCATGAATGCCTTTTTTGATGAGTATGTTAATGCATCAACAGGTATGCTATGTTTTGTACTGCAGAGTCAAAAGGCTGTAGAAAGACAGTTTATCAGGGAGAGGAAGGCCGACTACATAACAAAACATCGTAAAAGGATTATGGTACTCGGTTCATCTTTAGAAGTTCATGCTGCACAAGTGTACACAAAAGAGATGTTTAGACGTTTCCAACGTCAATTCGTCGATTCCATGAAATACAATGTTCGTAAACTTAGTGAGATGTGTGACACTGATACTAAGGTTTATGCAGTGTATAATGCAGATGCAACTGAAAGTGGTGGAAGATATAAAGAAGTTGTCAACAATCGACAACTTGGATCGGTGACATGTAACTGCCAAATGTTTTCTCACTCTGGTGAATTATGCAGGCACATCTTGAGATATTTCATAGCAAAGAGTATTTCACAAATACCGACCGACGTGATCCTTCATCGGTGGACAAGAGACGCGAACAAAAGCAATGGTGAAGACTTACTCTTTAACTCCACACCTGCTGACTTCGAACAAAATCAAGGAATGCGCTACAATCATTTGATGGCTGATTACCAGGAGTTAGCGAGCAAAGCGGCTTGCTCAGTCCGAGGTTACAAAACTGTTCTTAAGCTGAATGCACGAGGAAAAGAGTTGGTTGACCAGTATGATCCGGATGAGAATATTACTGAACTGGTAGATGACGACATTGATTGCACAGTTGGAGATCCAAATCATGATATGGGATACGATAATGACGATGAAGATGCAGAGGTGGAAGAAGAAAAAGAGTTTTTGCCGCCTAATATTTCTCAAACAAAGGGCCGCAAAAAACAATCTAGATTCAAGAGTGCACTCGAGAAAATCATTCCATCTAAAACTCATCGAAAATGTGCAATTTGTGGCTTTGAAACCGACCACGATAAGCGAAACCACTATCGAGTGCTAGGGATTCCTGAGCCAAAAAAATAGGCGTCGGTTGTATTAATCATTCTATGTTTTTTTTCTTTTTTATGAAAATGAACATGTAATATGTACTATTTCTTTTGATATATTTATGCAGTACTAGTATTGGTATAATCTGTACTTATAATATTGATAATCACATTATTATTATTATAATAATACTTCACTACTTTTATAAATTCGATAGTGTGACATTATTATTATACTTCACTAGTTTTATTATACTTCACTAGTTTTATTATACTTCACTAGATTTTTGGGGGATGGTGAAGTTTTAATGTAAAGAAAAATCCTTGGCTGATATTAACAGCTAGGCCCGTGGTGCTCGGGTGATCATATGACGTCTGTTTGGAGTTTGAGGTTGCGAGTTCGAGTCTGTTTAGCAGCAAGTTGCTTGAATAACATAATTTTTTTTATTTTTTTAATACAAGCCGTGACAGCCTGTACCTGCCAGATTTTTTTTTTAATTTTTTAATACCAGCCGTATGAGCCTGTACCGGCCGGGAAAGAAAAAAAAATTTAAACAAAAGGTACCAGCCGGGACAGCCTGTACCGGCCGGATTTTTTTTTAAATTTTTTAATACCAGCCGTATGAGCCTGTACCGGCCGGGAAAGAAAAAAAAATTTTAAAAAAAAGTACCAGCCGGGACAGCCTGTACCGGCCGGAAAAATTAAAAAAAAAATGTACCACTTCAAACTTTATTACGGCTGTTAAAAAAAAATAAATTCTGTAGGTCGGTACAGGCTCATACGGCTTGTTTTTGTTTATTTTATATGTTTGTTGCTATTTTATTTTGTCCTTGGTTTTTTTTTTTTTTACAGCCGTATGAGCTTGTCCCGGTTGGGCATTATTTAATATTAAAAATTCAATGTATTGGCATAAACTGACAACATGTTGACTATGGTGGGGTCCTCATATTAAAATAAAAGCCGGTAAAAGTTGTGCCGGGTGGGATATATTTATGTTTCATCTCAGCCTTCCAATAAGTTTATCAACGGTATAAAAAGAGGGTGTTGCACAGTACTCACAGCAACCGGTTGCTATGAAAGGGCTCCCATATATATATATATATATATATATTTATGTATGTAATGAGTATATGGTGGGAGAAAAGGATAGGTGAAAGTGATAGGTCTGTGATGTGTGTGTGAGTGAAAAATGGTGGAAAAGTGATAGTGTGATAGTGATGTGTAAGAGTGTAGTGAAAGTGATTTTAGGAGGGTGGGGGATTGATGTTGGTTATGGGGGGATAAAAATCAAGTGGTTTATATATAATATTGTTATATATAAATTGAAAACATGTGTTTATATATATATATATATATATATATATATATATATATATATTATACTTTATTTTTTTTTTTTTATTTTTTGTTGGATGGTTGATTGAATTGAGCAATCCGTGAATCTGCAAAATTATTTTGTCCATGAACAGTGCCCTTCCATTCTCCTATAAATAGAAGTTCATTCCTTCATTATTTCTTACGAATTCACTGAAACTCTAGAGAGAGAAAATTATAGAGAGAAAGAAAAAAAGTGTTCTGCTACTTCACTACTCCTATATCCAGTACTCTTCTTTTAAAGGTAAGGGGTATTATTTTTTTCATATTCATGAAGAGAACTTCTGTTATTCCATTTTTATTATTCTGTTGGAATAACCTGTATACGCGGTCTACTATATACTCGGTGATTTCTGTTGTTATTCCATTCTTTATTATTCTGTTGGAACATCCTGTCTATGTGTTTTACGTCGGACCTGGTTCCGTCTTTATTATTCTGTTGGAATATCTTGTCTATGCGTTTTACGCCGGACCTGGTTCCGTCTTTATTATTCTGTTAGAATATCATGTCTGTGCGTTTTACGCCGGACCTGATTCCGTTATTTATTATTCTGTTGGAATAACCTGTCTATGCGAAGTACCGCATGCATGGTGATTTCTGTTGTTATTCCATTCTTTATTATTGTGTTGGAATATCCTGTCGGTGTGTATTACGCCTGACCTGGTTCCGTTATTTATTATTCTGTTGGAATAACCTGTCTACGCGAAGTACCGCATGCATGGTGATTTATTTTGTTATTCCATTCTTTATTATACTTAGTTGGTTAAAGTTTTGACTCCTTTACTCCATGAAATTGGTGGAATATCCTTGATATTTGCGCTTCATCCAGTATCTTTTCGTAGAAATATTCTTCTGAGCATTCTTAAATTTTACTCTACAAAGAAGTATAATGTTGACAATTTGGATATTATTAGTTCCTGAATAAATTAATTCTTGAACTTATTTTTATTGAATTCTTATATCATTGTCATCATCCTCATATTTATATTTTGTTGAAAGTCATCTGTGGAATGTAGTGCATAGATGGACTTGGTATGATTATGACCAGTGATTATTCGGTGTAATCATGACCGTAATGTTACAAATGATGTGGTAAAAGTCCTCATTGGTCCGTAGTGCATTGATGGATAGTTGTTGGCATGATCATGACCATTGATGAATACACGAATATCCTTGGCCCGTAGTGCATGGATAATTTGTGGTTGTGATACTTATGAATATCATTGGCCGTAGTGCAGGGATGAGGTGGATTATTTATTAAGCTGAGTCCCAGCAATAAAAGTGATGAAAAACCTTTTAAATTATAAAAGATAGCAGATTTTATTCTCTACTTGACTCTTTTAATGGATTGTATGTTCCGCTGCAGTTAAACTTGATGTCAATTGTATTTTATCAGTTTAACACTGTTAAAAACTAATGATAATTTATTCTGCATTATCTTAGTCATGATATTTCTTACTGGGCTAGTTGAGCTCACCCTTTCTTTCACTGTTCTCTTCAGGAAATGAGAACGTAGTCGGGACTAGTCGGAGAACGGAGTGACGGTCCAGATGATAGTATTAGTAGTCCTAACTATTCTGTTAAATAGTGTGACAATAAATGTAATGAGGACTTATTCTGAGAGTGGATATTGTCTAGAAGATAATATTTGTATTAAAACTCACAGCTTTCTTGTTGTATATTAAAGATTGTATTTGTATTCTGTACCATGTATTTGGCGACTCAGAATAGGTGATGTATACCTATTTTGGGGGCATCACATTCATTAAATCATCAATGGTCATGATTATACCAAATAATCTCTAGTCATAATCATACCAAAAACTGTCCATCAATGCACTACAGGCCACTGAGGACTTTTACCATATCATTTATAACATTACAGGTCATGATTATACTGAATGATCCCTGATCATAATCATACCAAGTCCATCTATGCACGTAAGCCAAAGATGACTTTCATCACAATATAAGCATGAGGATGATGACAATGACATAATAATTCAATAAAATAAGTTCAAGAATAAATTTTAAAGATTTATAAGTTAATTTTCCTGAATTCAATTATGTCCAAATTGTCAACATGATACTCAGAATAATGTTTTCATGAAAAGATACTGGATGAAGCGCAAATATCCAGGATATTTTACTAATTTCATGGAGTATAGAAACTAAAACTTTAACCAACTCAGTATAATAAAATATATGAAACTACAAATGGATTTTTGCCCGCTATGCAATAATCCACGTAGACAGATCATTTTCACAATTTAATAAGGAATGAATACGAAGGATCATTCACCATGCATGCGGTAATCCAATAGACAGGTTATTCCAACAGAATAATAAAAAATGGAATAACAAAAAAATTCACTAGGCGTGTTTAAACCGCACAGACAGGATATTCTAACAGAATAATAAAGAATGGAACCAGGTCATGCGTAATCCGCACAGAAAGAATATTTCAAAAGAATAATAACGAATGGAACCAGGTCATGCGTAATCCGCACAGACAAGATATTTCTACAGAATAATAAAGAATGGAACCAGGTCATGCGTAATCCGCACAGACAGAATATTACAACAGAATAATAAAGAATGGAATAGCAACAAAATTCACCAAGCATGCGATAGGCCGAACAGACAGGTTATTCTAACAGAATAATAAAGAATAGAATAACAGAAGAATTTCACCATGTATGCGGTACTTCGCATAGACAGGTTATTCCAACGTAATAATAAAGAATGGAATAACAGCTCTTACGAGTATTGAAAGAAAATAATTCTCATCATGAATACGAAAGAATAATACCTCTTACATTAGAAGAAACTAGATATTGGAATAATGAGGTAGCAGACTTCTCTTCTTCTTTCTCTCTATAATAATTGCTCTAAAGCTTTAGTGAATTGGTGAGAAATGAAGGAAGAATGAACTTCTATTTATAGGAAAATATAGTTTTGATAATTACACGTTTTGAGGCTCAAAATATTACAGTACAATACCTTTAACTTTTCTTTCATTTTAATTTAGTCATCCAAGTATTATCAAACTTTCACCACCTCCCCTAATAGTAAATAATGTGAATCAATAGTTCAATCATGTGAATAAATAGTTATAATTATGTGAAAATACGAATTACTGTATAGTACCTCCATCTATACCTCTATTTTTAACTTAGTTATGCAAGTATTATCAATCTTGCACCAACTCCCCTAATAGTACAAGAATGTGAATCAATAGTACACACATGTAAACAAATAGTTATAATCATGTGAATTAATAGCAATTAATTGCTCATTTATCCAGTTAATTACCCGACTGGTCAGTATAACTTCCAGACATCAATTAATATCGAAATAAATATCGATTTCCACTAACATTAATAATTCCAACACAATGGAACTATCAATTTCATCTTTAATCAACACGAACTTATTCATCATTAATATTATAACTCACAATATTTAACAACCAGGTCGTTCCCAGGAAAGAGGGGGCTTTCCGATAAGGATTTCTCCTTATTGGAGCGCAATTAGATGACCAAACCTCTCCTTGACAAAACTTCTAGACATTGTAAATATTGCAATTTAATAATATGAATAACTTTGTCATCTCAATTATTGATTTAATAATATAACATATTATGCAGATGATACTGTGACAATAATTGAATCAATAATATGATAGATATGATGCAACAATTACTGTAGCAATAATTGAGTATAACTAAGTGACTTCTCACGTAAGCATCAATAACCAATACTGTGTGCTACTATGTAACCACACGCATTACTGTACTTTTACTACCGGGTAGTTCAACAGTTTTAACGGTAACACTTTCGTCGTTATTTTTATAAAAAGATAATTATGTCATTTTCTAACTACGACAATACTTCCGTTGTGGGGTCCACCAATAATTGTGTCGTTGTACGAATATTCCATGTTAAAACGAATATTCCCTGACCAATCAAATATTATATAACCACTTGCTTACTTTGCAAAATTTGTAAATATTACCCACAACTATAACATTATATCAAATCCACACCATAATATTCAAAAATATATTTCGAGAAATTTTAAATCTTTATTCATAAAATCTGGGGTCTCACAATCTCCCCTCTTTATGAAATTTCGCCCTCGAAATTTATGTACGTACCTGGTATGCCGAAGAAGTGAGGATACCTTGAATACCTTTATCGTCGAAAACATTACACGTTGCATACGTGCATGCCCGATGTCCTCCGATTGCCTCTGAATGCACATCAGTCCCTAAAATAGCCGTTTTAGACCTTGATACCGACCTCAAATCTCAAAATATAAAGAATGAAAGTTTTAGGTCTACTCGTTATCTTTCCGAATCATCCTGAATACCCTTAATCAGAGTTTGTATGAAAAAGTTATGCCCAATTTACTAAAGGACGTCCGGACATATTTTGGCTTAACACTTGATCAGCGCCTAGGTTCCCAAATTTGGCCTTGGGCAAGCGCCTAGGCGCTCAAGAACAGATTCTAAGTGTCGAGCCTAGTTCCTAGGCGCTCGACCTTTTGCACTTAACTCCAATTTTCCAGATTTTTCAACTTTTGACACACATACTTCAAATCTTCATAACTTCTTTATCCGTTATCGGAATTAGTCCGTTTTCGAGGCTATGGAAAGCTTGTAACATGCTCTATAAAACCCCCATGATTTCATAATTTTTCAGATTCATTAATTATTCTGAAATTTGGCTCCAAAGTCCCCCAAGACTAAGTTTTTACTAACAACGATACGTGAAAAATGTTATGAACACGCGACATACTTGGCGGTAAAATGAATCTATAGGCCACAGTTCCTACTCGATCGAGGATTTCAAATGGGCCAATTAAATCGAGGGTTGAGATAACGCCTTCTTAAACCTTCTTCTTCACATTCATCAGATTCGGGTGTGTAGCTTGAGCGGCTTAACTTTATCGATTTAAGTCGATTCTACTCATATATTCATTATCTTCACGTGGGTCCCTAGAGTCTTTAATTCTATCTTCATCATTTATAAGTTATACAAAATGGGTTTTTGTGTTAACAACATCGCACTTGTAAACGCATACGATCTTCTACTCAACGCGTCAGCTACCACGTTCGCTCTTCCACGATGATATTGAATGGTATAGTCGTAATCTTCAACAGCTCGAGCCAATGTCTTTGGCGCATAATACGTTCGTTCTAGGTGGAGAAATATTTAAGGGTTTTAGAAATGGGTTTTGTACTGAGGTCAATACAAAATTCAATTTCACGTTCTAGGGGTAAGCTAAAAAGTCTTCAGGAATACATCAGGAAATTTATTAACAATAGAAATATCATTCAAAACTGTGACCCTCATCCAAGACTTGGATAACACGTCACATTGATATCTATCAACTTGCCACCGTTATTCACAACATCCCCTACGAAAAGTTCGGCTTCGGTGCATTCCACACAAGGAAGTCAACAATGAAAGGATCGGGGCTCTTTACTTATGGCTTGATATAACAGTGATTAACTTTAGTGGTTTTGTTGCTTGAATTCGCATAACAAGATCATTAGGAATATGAAAGCTAATAACCTTACAAAAAGCATGATGGGTAGTTAATCAGTCGATTCCTAAAATTACATCAAAGGTAAGTATTTTCAAAGAGATAAGATCGACAGGTAACGTGAAAGTGTCGATTTGAATCAACAAGATTTATAAACAGTGGAGGTAACGAAGGTTTCTACTAACGAAGTTTCAACCAATAAGTCAAAGTCTAACTTCTCTGGGGTCAAATTTAAACGTTGAGCGCAAGCAAGAGAGATAAAATAATGGGTAGAACCGATATCTAATAAGGTATTGACTTTGCAAGAATTTATAATTAACTAACCCGTGATAACTTTATTTGGGTTCCTCACTTGTTGGGAAGTCATGACAATCGCTCTCCCTTGAACTACCTGGCTTTGACTTGTCTGGGGTAGCATTTGGTTTCATAATAACCGTTAAAATTGACTTTTTTATAGGGTATATTCCACCCTCAACTGCTTCATCGTACTCCTATTTCATGATCTGAATCATTAATCTTCGATCCATATCAAATTGGGGTTGACCGCCATTTACCGGGTAATTCAAAACTCGATGTTGGGTTCTCTCAATTGCTGTCCAAAAAGAGAAATACATATCATCTATTTTAGCCTTCTTAGATCGGACATCTCTTTCCATAATATCAACGTGTCGTGTGGCTTTTACCCATGCATCACTCATTCTCACTCGTTCAGTTGTTTCTTCTTTCAGCTCAGATTTCAGGAGTGCTTCTGTTCAAGCATCACATATCGGGTAACACAAGCTTGAATTATTGCATCCTTTTGTTCCACAACCACCTGTCGTTCTTCAGCCTGCTCTTCTAACTCATGAACACGATTTTGCAATTATAAATTTCGATCATAAAATTCCTCTAATAAATTCTCCTCAGGTTCCTCTTCTTCCTCTTCTTCCTCACTCTCAGCTGCTACCTCTGCGACTATCTCGGGTAGGGGTGCTCAAAATTTTTGGTTTTTTCGGTTTTTTACCGGTATCGGCGGTATCTGTTTTTTCGGTACCGGGTTTTTTTGGTATCGATTTTTTCGGTACCGGTTTTTCGATATTTTAACACTTTTCGGTACCGGTAGCGGTAATAACTTTTTTGAATTCGGTAAAAACAGAAATACCAAAAAAAACCAAATTTTTTTTTGAATTATTGCGGTATACAAGAAAACTTGTGACTTGTGAACAAAAGCAACATATTACAAGAACACATAGACTACATGTTACGCAAAAGGCAGAAAAAAGATAAAGTAGTCAAATGACAGTAGAATTGAGACATTAGACACATGATGTAATTATGCAATAACCAAATATCACTTCATATCATGACAATACTGCAACAATGACACAACATTATCCAAATAGATTCATAAATCTACATATATGCGTATACAACATGAAAGCAGGAATCTGTAAAATCTAATGATCTTTATATCAAATTGAAGAAACACGCGTAAAACATAATAACAAGAACAACCATAAACATAAAAATATAAACAACAAAACACACAAGCAAAACAAATTCATATTGATATGCACATATATAACATAAATTTATAAAATTAAAAATATGTAACCCATTACCCATCAAGCAGTCACAATTCTCAGCCTCCTTCCTAACAACTTCAAGCACAGAATCAATCAGTTTACTAGTCTCATTTCTTAGTTTTAAAAAATTTATTTAATTATTGCGGTATAACCGAAAACCGAACCGAAAAAATCGGTACCGACTTTGTACCAAACCGGTACCGAAACCGATTATTCGGTACCAGTACTGGTTCTTGATTTTTTGGGTTTTTCGGTTCGGTACAGGTTCGGTTTTTTCAGTACCAGTTCGGTTTTTTTACCGATGAGCACCCCTAATCTCGGGTGCAACTATCAATTCTTCACTCACCACATGTATATCTCTAATTCCTTCTTCGCCTGACATCACATTATTCTGGTTGGTGATTAGAGGTGTCTCCGCGATCTCATTCACTCCATTGTTAACATTATTAGCTGCCATTTTTCAATACTACCACAAAACAAGGGTTAATTAACATATCACATATTATCCCTATACTCTGATTGACCAATTAAATACCAAATAAACTTCGGTAAGTCATACTAGCGAATGATTTCCCCGTCTCTCCCCTCCTAGTTCTTGTCTCACATCTCAGCCAGGGATCATATACCTAAGCTTTGATACCAACAGTGACGCCCCCAAAACATGTATACATCATCCATCTTGAGTCGCCAGATATATGGTACATAAATCAAATACAAACTTAATTATACAACAGTCATGTAATATACGACAAAACATAGCTGAGAGTTTAAACAAGAATATTTCCTTCAAGACAATATCCACTCTCAAATAGAGTCCTCATTACATTTATTGTCACACTATTTTATAGAATAGTGAGGACTACTAATACACCATCTCGGACCATCACTCCGTTCTCCGACTAATTCCGGCTACGTTCTCATTTCCTGAAGAGAACAATAAAAGCAAAAGGGTGAGCTCAACTAATCCAGTAAGAAATATTATGACTAAGATAATGCATAATAAATTATCATTAGTCTTCAACAATGTTAAACTGATAAAATACAATAGACATCAAGTTTAACTGCAACGGTATAAGCAATCCATTAGAAGAGTCAAGTAGAGCATGATATCTACTATCTTCTATGATTTAAAATGTTTTCATCAATTTTTATCGCTGAGACTCAGCTTAATAAATAAACCACATCATCGAATCATCCCTGCACTACGGGCCAAGGATATTCATTAAATCATCAATGGTCATGATTATACCGAATAATCCTTGGTCATAATCATACCAAAAACTGTCCATCAATGCACTACAGGCCACTGAGGACTTTTACCATATCATTTATAACATTACAGGTCATGATTATACCGAATGATCCCTGATCATAACCATACCAAGTCCATCTATGAACGTAAGCCAAAGATGACTTTCATCACAATATAAACATGAGGATGATGACAATGACATAATAATTCAATAAAACAAGTTTAAGAAAAAAATTTAAGGATTTATAAGTTAATTTATCCTGAAATCAATTATGTCCAAATTGTCAACATGATACTGCTTTGTGGAGTAAAATTCAAGAATGCTCAAAAGAATGTTTCCATGAAAAGATACTGGATGAAGCGCAAATATCCAGGATATTTTACTAATTTCATGGAGTATAGAAGCCAAAACTTTAACCAACTCAGTATAATAGAATATATGAAACTGCAAATAGATTTTCGCCCGCCATGCAGTAATCCACGTAGACAGATCATTTTCACAATCTAATAAGGAATGAATACGAAGGATCATTCACCATGCATGCGGTAATCCACATAGACAGGTTATTCCAACAAAATAATAAAAAATGGAATAACAGAAGAATTCACCAGGTGTGTGTAAACTGCACAGACAGGATATTCCAACAGAATAATAAAGAATGGAATCAGGTAATGCGTAATCCGCACAGACAGGATATTTCAAAAGAATAATAACGAATGGAACCAGGTCATGCGTAATCCGCACAGACAGAATATTCCAACATAATAATAAAGAATGGAATAGCAACAAAATTCACCAGGCATGCGATAGACCGTACGGACTGGTTATTCCAACAAAATAATAAAGAAAAGAATAATAGAAGAATTTCACCATGTATGCGGTACTTCGCATAGACAGGTTATTCCAACATAATAATAAGAATGGAATAACAAGTCTTACGAGTATTGAAAGAAAATAATTCTCTTCATGAATACAAAAGAATAATACCCCTTACCTTAGAAGAAACTGGATATTGGAATAGTGAGGTAGCAGACTTCTCTTCTTCTTTCTCTTTATAATTTCTCTCTATAATAATTGCTCTAAAGATTTAGTGAATTGGTGAGAAATGAAGGAAGAATGAGCTTCTATTTATAGGAAAATATAGTTTCGATAATTTCACGTTTTGGGGCTCAAAATATTATAGTACAATACCTTTAACTTTTCTTTTATTTTTAATTTAGTCATTCAAGTATTATCAAACTTTCACCACCTCCCCTAATAGTAAATAATGTGAATCAATAGTTCAATCATATGAATCAATAGTTATAATCATGTGAAAATACGAATTACAGTATAGTACCTCCATCTATACCTCCATTTTTAACTTAGTCATGCAAGTATTATCAATCTTGCACCAACTCCCCTAATAGTACAAGAATGTGAATCAATAGTACACACATGTGAACAAATAGTTATAATCATGTGAATTAATAGCAATTAATTGCACATTTATTCAATTAATTACCCGACTGGTCAGTATAACTTCCAGACATCAATTAATATCGAAATAAATGTCGATTTCTACTGACACTAATAATTCCAACACAATGGAACTATCAATTTCATCTTTAATCAACACGAACTTATTCATCATTAATATTATAACTCACAATATTTAACAACCAGGTCATTCCCAGGAAAGAGGGGGCTTTCCGATAAGGATTTCTCCTTATTGGCGCGCAATTAGATGACCAAACCTCTCATTGACAGAACTTTTAGACATTATAAATATTGCAATTTAATAATATGAATAACTTTGTTGTCTCAATTATTGATTTAATAATATAACATATTATACAGATGATACTGTGACAATATTTGAATTAATATTATGAGAGATATGATGCATCAATTACTGTAGTAATAATTGAGTATAACTGAGTGACTTCTCACGTAAGCATCAATAACCAATACCGTGTGCTACTATGCAACCACGCGTATTATTGTACTTTTACTACCGGGTAGTTCAACAGTTTTAACGGTAACACTTCCGCCGTTATTTTTATAAAAAGATAATTATGTCGTTTTCTAACTACGATAATACTTCTATTGTGGGGTCCACTAATGATTGTGTCATCATACGACTATTTCCTGTTAAAACAAATATTCCCCGGCCAATTGAATATTATATAACCACTTGCTTACTTTGCAAAATTTGTAAATATTACCCATAATATAACATTATATCAAATCCACACCATAATATTCAAAAATATATTTTGAAAAAATTTAAATCTTTATTCATAAAATCTGGGGTCTCACATCACATATACCCTTTATTTAACGTACCTTACTCACCACTTTTAGCGACGGATCAGGCGACTGTTCGGTCTGTCGCGTATATCACAGAACCGTCGTCTTAGTTTTTAGCGACGCATCGAACCGTCGCCATTATATATAAAATGTTTATTTGTTCTACAGCGATGGACCAAACCGTCGCTCAATCCGTCACTAAAAGTGGTGAGTAAAGTAAGTTAAATAAAAAGGTATGCATCATAAAGAGACTATATATATATATAATATAAAGTTCTAAATGTAGCGACATACTTTTAGGGGTGTGCAACCGATTTTTACCGGCTCGAACCGGACCGGTACTGTGAGACCCCGAATTTTATGAAATGAGAGTATTCAATTTTCTTATAATTATTCTATTTAGTAAATGGTTAAATTAATAAAAGGTTAAAGTTAAGGGTGATATTTAAAATTTTTTCAAAGTAAGCAAGTTGTCAGAAAATAATCGGTGATAAAAGTACAGTAATACACGTGGTTGCATAGTAGCACACGGTATTGATTATTGATGCTTACGTGAGAAGTCACTCAATTATTGCTACAGTAATTGTTGCATCATATCTCTCATAATATTGATTCAATTATTATCACAGTATCATTTGTATAATATGTTATATTATTAAATCAATAATTAAGATGACAAAGTTATTCATATTATTATTTGCAATATTGACAATGACTAGAAGTTCTGTCAAGGAGAGGTTTGGTCACCTAATTGCGCGCCAATAAAGAGAAATCCTTATCGAAATCCCCCTCTTTCCTGGGAACGACCTGGTTGTTAAATATTGTGAATTATAATATTAATGATGAATAAGTTCGTGTTGATTAAAGATAAAATTGACAGTTTCATTGTGTTGGAATTATTAGTGTTAGTGAAAATTGACATTTATTTTGATATTAATTGATGTCTGGAAGTTATACTGACCGGTCGGGTAATTAATCAGATAAATGAGCAATTAATTGCTATTAATTCATATGATTATAACTATTTGTTCACATGTGTATACTATTGATTCACATTCTTGTACTATTAAGGGAGTTGGTGCAAGATTGATAATACTTGCATGACTAAGTTAAAAATGGAGGTATAGATGGAGGTACTATACTGTAATTCGTATTTTCACATGATTATAATTATTGATTCACATGATTGAACTATTGATTCACATTATTTACTATTAGGGGAGGTGGTGCAAGTTTGATAATACTTGCAGGATTAAATTAAAAATGAAAAAAAGAGAGGAATGTATTATACTGTAATATTTCAAGTCCCAAAATGTGCAATTATTGAAACTATATTTTCCTATAAATAGAAGATCATTCTTTCTTCATTTCTCACCAATTCACTAAAACTATAGAACAATTATTATAGAGAGAAAAAAGAAGATAAGTCTGTTACCTCACTATTCCAGTATCCAGACTTCTTCTACGGTAAGTGATATTATTATTATAGTAAGGGGTATTATTTCTTTCGTATTCATGAAGAGAGTTATTTCTTTCAATATTCGTAAGGGTTGTTATACCATTCTTTATTATTCTATTGGAATAACCTGTATGTGCAGTCTATCGCATGCCTAGTGAATTTTGTTGTTATTCCATTCTTTATTATTCTGTTAGAATATCCTGTCTGTGCGGATTACGCATGACCCGGTTCCATTCTTTATTATTCTGTTAGAATATCCTGTCTGTGCGGATTACGCATGACCTGGTTCCATTATTTATTATTCTGTTGGAATAACATGTCTGTGCGGTCTATCGCATGCCTGGTGAATTCTTCTATTATTCCATTCGTTATTATTCTGTTGGAATAACATGTCTATGTGGATTACCGCATCCATGGTGAATGATCCTTCGTATTCATTCATTATTAAATTTGGAAATGATCTGTCTACATGTATTACCGCATGGCGGGTGAAAATCCATTTGCAGTTTCGTATATTCTATTATACTCGTATGAGATATCATTTCTTTTGTACTCGTCATGGAATATCATTTTATTTGGTATTTTTTTTACGAGTTACTATTCACCCGGTTACTATTCACTCTAGTATTATTCACTCGGGTATTCGGGGCACTTTTCGTGCCGGAGTACTATTTATAAGTTACTATTCATGGGTTACTGTTCACCCGATTACTATTCACTCTAGTATCATTCACTCGGGAATTCGGGACACTTTTCGTGTCGGGTTACTATTCTCGAAGTACTATTCACGGGGTACTATTCACCCGAAAAATATATTTCTTTTCTTTCCAAATTATTTTTGGTACATGAATATTATTCTTGAACTTTACTCTACAAAGCAGTATCATGTTGACAATTTGGATATTTTTAAAATTTATCCTTGATTTCGTTTGATTAATGCTTATATCATTATCATCATCCTCATGCTTATATTGTGATGAAAGTCATCTTTGGCTTACATACATAGATGGACTGTTGATTATTAGTTTTACAGTTGTATATCTTTGGCTTACGTGCAAAGATGGACTGTTGATTATTGGTTTTACAAAGTATATCTTTGGCTTACGTGCTAAGATGAACTGTTGATTGATATCTTTGGTCGTAGTGCAAAGATGAACTGTTAATTGATAGCTTTGGCCCGTAGTGCAAAGATGGATAGGTGTATGACATGATCACGACCACTTGTGATAATAATGAATATTCTTGGTCGTAGTGTAGGGATAATTCGATGATGTTATTGGCAGGATTATAACCATTAGTTAACAGTTGAATGTCTCTAGTCGTAATGCACTTACAGGAAATTGATTGGTATGATCATGACCATTGGTTTTATAGTTGAATATCTTTGGCCAGTAGTGCAAAGATAGACAACTGATTGGTATGATCATTATTATTACATTTGAATATCTTTAGCCTTTGGGGTAAGGATATTGAGTAAATGTTTTATTATGCCTTTATGGCAAGGAGAAATTGTTGATTCACATTATTATAAACATGAATTGTGAATTTAACTAACATCTTTGGTGGTTCAGGTGAAAACAGGTGATGAAAGTTCTATTTGTCTTGGGTATAATAAAGAACTGTTGATGAGTATTAAAGGGATAAAATTGATGATAAACTTTTAAATCATAGAAGATAGTAGATATCATGCTCTACTTGACTCTTCTAATGGATTGCTTATTCCGCTGCAGTTGTTGATCTAAAACTTATTGTCTATTGTATTCTATCAGTTGTTATACTATTGAAGGCTAAGGATAATTTATTCTTCATTATTTTAGTCATAATATTTCTTACTGGGCTAGTTGAGCTCACCCTTTTCTTTCACTGTTCTTTTCAGGAAATGAGAATATAGCTGAGACTAGTCAGGGAACGAAGTGATGGTCCGAGATGGTGGCTATAGTAGTCCTCACTATTTTTATAAAATAGTGTGATACTAATTGTAATGAGGATTCCATTGAGTGTGGATATTGTCTAGAAGACAATATTCGTGTTTAAACTCTCAGCTATGTTTTGTCGTATTTTGCACGACAGTTGTATAATTAAGTTTGTAGTTGAGTTCTGTACCATGTATCTGGCGATTCAAGATGGGTGATATATACCTGTTTTGGGGGTGTCACAGGTACTGAACAGAATCGGTACCGAGATTAGCCAAATTTTGGTACCGATATCGATACCGGTACCGGTTCGGTACCGGTACCGGTTTTTATCGAAAATTAATATAATAATTATTTATTTATTTATTATTATTATTATTATTAATTATTTATTAATAAAAAAATAGAAAATCGGTATATACCGGTCCGGTTCGATAAAATCGAACCATAAATAGGCCGTACCGAAATCGGTACTGAAAAATCGGTATATACCGTTTTTTGTACCGAAACCGGATCGATTCTTTTTATACCGAACCAACCGATTTAATCCGGTCCGATTTGATCCGAAAAATTGAAAAACCGAAAAAACCGAACTTCATGCACTACATACTTTACCGTTTACACTACTAAATAAAGATTAAAGAGCAGACCATTATAGGGTAAAAATAGTAAATCTGCCTCCTTCGCAGATGCTCCTCCAGCACTCAAAACACTCCCATGGACGGCAGCAAAATAAAAAACACCCCCATTGTCCCTGCTTAGTAGTGCTTACCCTCTCTGTTATGTTCTTATATATGACTATTAATATCTCCAGTACAAACTAAACTACAGAAAAAAAAACACAAATGGATACTGATTCAGGTGAAACTGAAACTGCTCTGATGATCAAAAAGCCTCTCTTAGAGACTTCCCAACAAAAGGGTGGCTTCAGAACCTTGCCATTCATCATTGGTACACACCCATCTTTTCTCCTCTGTCCCAAAATTATAGGCTCATTTGATTTATAAAGTTTTTTATTTTTTTTAAGAGTATGAAATCATCATAGGTACACACCCAACTGTTATCCTTTGCCCCAAAATTAGAGTCTCATTTGATTTCTAAATTTGGGACTCTTTGGTGCAGCAAATGAAGCATTTGAGAGGGTGGCAAGTTTTGGGTTGACCCCAAATATGATATTGTATTTGATGAATAATTATCATATGGATATGGTCACCGGATCCAACTTACTTAATCTCTGGTCGGCGGCCACCAATTTCTTACCGGTACTTGGGGCTTTTATTGCGGATTCTTTTGTGGGTCGGTACCCTATGATCGGAATTGGATCCATCTTTAGCCTTATGTAAGTTTTAAAAAAGATGATATTTTTATCTGATATCTTATAAAGGGTCATTCATATTGTTATGTTGGCAAGGGTCATTCATATTGTTATGTTGGCATAGCAAATATATGTAGTGACACTTTATAATTTTGTCATTTTAGTATGTCATCGAAGTCTTTCATGATTTTGCTCCCGAATTTATTAAATTTATAAATGGGCCAAGTATATAAGGATATCAAACTCTCTACCTCAAAACCAATCGGCAATAAGAAGAGTTGACACAACTCATTATATATTAGACATATTTTCTCAAGGTATTCGATGTGGGACAAAATATATATTCTAACAAATTTAGAAGGAAATTTATGGGAGGAAATTTGTCTAAAATTTATCTATTTATCTTTTCTTTTCTCTCCTAAAAACTTTCCTTTTTTCTTTTCCCCCTTTTTAAAACTCATAAATATAGTGTAAACCTTGCTTTATTTTCTTGTTTATTGACTTGTAAATGGTAACTCAAATTTAGGACATAGCCCACTAAAAGAAATAAGTGGTTATAAAAAGGGTACTTTTATAAGATACTTCTCCTATACTTGTATAGGACCATGTGATAATCTAGTTTGGTGGGGAAAAATTTGAGACCCTTGACAAAGACGTCAACAACTTAAGTAGGAAAAATGTTAGATTTTTCTAGTGTTCTAAAAATCTTTGCCTATGCGCTAGGCCCCCCCTTGGCGCCCTGCCTAGGTGCTAGGCCCCCCTTAGCGCCTCACCTAGGCGCTAGGCCCCCTAGCGCCTCAGCTAGGCCTAAGGCGTCAAAAAAATCCCTCCAGAAAATTAGGCGGGGCCTAGGTGGGGTTTAGGTGAAGAGTTTTTTTTACTTTAATAAATACCCAAACAATATTTTGATATATTTATCTTTCTAATGATTTACCATATTCATAATACATGTTGTAGCATATCAAATCACAACAAGAAGTGAATAATATCAAGTCAAAATGGATAATTTTATTATAGTTGTAATTTTTGAACTGTGTACCAACTTCAAATTATATAAATGATGATACATTTGAAATATTAGTTTAATTCAATATAATTCTTAAAATTTATGTTTAGTTTTTTAAGTTTTAATATTGAATTAAATTCTTGAAATTTTAAATTTTATTATTTAATAGCAATCTTGTTTATGAATAAGACTAGTACGTTAAAAATATGTTTGAATTTTGAACAATTTCATGTTTGTGTTTGAACTTTGACATTAGCAATATGGATATGTGTTTGAACTTTAAACAAAGGTCTTTATTATCTTTATTATATTGTTTTGCTTTATATTATTGTTTTGTTTAGATAAATGTAAGATAAAATATTAAAATTGGTTTAAAATAAAAAATCTCACCTAGGCCCCTTAGGCGCTAGTCCCCCTAATATTTAAAGTACATTTTCAAAGGAATGTATCTCTTCAAAATGATATGTATTTCTTCAAAATGGTACTTGAAAACCTATAAATAGATTGTAAATCCACCCACGTTTGGTACTTAAAAAATAATAATTACAAATCCTTCTCAAGTTCCTAGAAAAAATATCATTCTAATATTTTTTCTTGTTATAATTTTCTTCTCTCTTTTATAGTTTTACATTAGATTTGTTTCTACACATCAAAATTCTAGTACAAAGTAAAATTGGATCTGCCTAATCTTGGGAGACTAATTCAGTATAACCTTGTGTAGCAAAAGTAAGGGACGAATATAGTCTTAAGGAAAGAGTTGTCAACCATTCGATTCAGGCGGTAATATTGTTATTCTACATCAAACTACGAGCAACTTTTAACGAAAAATTGTGATATTTCAGTTTCACATTGAACATATGGGACTTACTATACATAGACTTAAAATTATTATCATTATCAAGAATACCAATATCTGTACTCGAGTTGGATCGGGTTGTTACATCCCAGCTCCAAAAAGGCGAAATGACCTCACATATACTACTGTTTATTTAATAAATTATGTAATGGAGTAAATATAGTTTCTTCTTCTTCTTTATTTTTAATTCATTTATGAAGGAAGATTTTAATATACTATTGTTTATTGTACTATTTCTTAATTCATTTATTACCTGATTTTTGAAAAAATGATGCATATTACTTTTACAACTTCAAAGATTTCTGAAGCTACTTCAATATTAAACATTTTCTTTAATCCATTTATGAAGGAAGATACTGCGTCAAATATTATTTTGTTTTCTTGTGATTTGTTTTGTAGGATAGTAGGAGTAAGTAGGAAAGGAATAGTTTTGTAAATTAAGATATTTTAATATTTTACTTTTTAACAAGTAAGTGACACTCATTTAATCTTAATTTTATTTTCTCCATGGTTAGAGTTTTTGTTGTAAAAATAATTAGTTCATGAAATACCTACTATTTTGAGCATAAGCACCATAAAATAGTGTTGGAATATTCTATGAAGCTAATGATGTGAGAGTTGGACATATGTCCTTCAATTGAATTCCAGGCTCACTTGTGTGCTTATTTTGTGAATAACTCCTTATCACCTTTGCAAGTGTCTTGTTCATATCGACACTCTTGTCAATACATTATTGTGCTTATGGAGAGTTTCAATCTTAAGTCTTGATTCTAAACAACTCTAATTTTGTCAGGTTCTTGGCTGTTTGTTTCATATTTTTCGGCCTTTTAATTTCAAAAATATTATGCAGAATTAAAACTACTTTTTGACATTGCAATGTTTAAAGGGGTGTTTGTTTAGAGTTGAATGGAGCTAAATGGCTTAATCGGTCTGCAATTCAGTGTGTTTGTTTTGAATAAAAATTGTCTGAATGGCTGAATCGTCAGATTTTTGGGCTGAATGGCTAAGTTTAATAGTTTTGGCTGAATGACTGCTGAATGAAGTATTTTATATTAATTTTTTTACAATATTAACGGTTATATCAAGTAATATTAAATTAATTTACAAAAATTTTGAATTTTTTCAGAGGGGTAAAATAATAAAAATCTGTTATTCAGATGTTTCAGACATGTCAATTATCAAACAAACTTTTTTTTCAGTATTCAGAATTATGCTTCATCCAACTCATTCAGATTACTTAAGCATTCAGAACTATTTCATTCAGTTTTATTAAACACCCCCTAAGTCTTATGTATCTGCCCAATTCCAAAAAAGAATCTCATTTACAAAATTTACAAACTTTAAGAATATTTTGTTTTTTGTTACATGTTTTGTTGACTGCAATGACTCATGAAGCTTAATCAGTTTCATTTGTTGTTATTCTTAGGATTATGACCATTTCTTTATCCTATTTTAAGCACTTGGTTGTTATGCTATTTCTTAGGCACTTAACTGTTATGCTTATCATGTAGCAGATTTTTCTGCAATTCAGTTCTCATTGTGTTGTATAAATAAATGGTTTGTTGCTCAATAAAAATATCCTTCAACAGTCCCTAAATTAGCTTTCTTTCATTATCTCTAGTCCTTAGTTTTCTGAATATCCAACATGTTTACCCTTAATCTATTGAAAATCTAGTTGAATACTGATGACACAATACTAAAATTGTGATTGTAAATTTAAGGACATTGTATCATTTTATACCATTATCAAAAGAAGTAGGATTCTTTTTATGGAGGAATAAAAATTGACAAATGTGATTCTTTTGTGAAACGAAGGGAGTATAATTTATTTTTTGAATTTCGAAGAGATGCTTATATTCAATGTCATTATTACAATTAAAATGGCAATTGTAGAATGTCTTAAGGTGGGAAAAAATGTCGATCGAAAAAATAATATAGATATAGATGCATATATATATATATATATATATATATATATAATATATATATATATATTCTACCAATTCATGCTTATTACTGATTGTGATTTGCTTTGTTATAAGTTGATTATTCTTGGGGTTGTTTTCATATTTCTAGCGAGCTAGAAATAGATGTAGGGGCATTTGAAGAAATATCTCTTAATTATTACGTAGTTCTTGTAGGATTATCTGTTACCGTTAGAGGTACACAATATAGACTTGTTTTCAGGTTAATTGTTCAAATAACTTAGAAATTGGTTACACATTTTTCGCTGCAAGGAATCATTCGTATGGTCAGAGTACCTTTGGTGTTAATATTAATCACATGTGCGAATAACTTTAGTATGGAAAATTCCCCAAGGTCCGTTGCTAATATTTTGATGTTATGCCATGTCTATATGTAGATATGATCTGATCTGATAGCTTTATGCTGTGAAGAACCAAAAAATGGAAAAAAATGACTCCCACCCCTAAGAATCTAGAATCATATTACTGAAAGGCATTTATTAGTGAATGTCGTAGTCGTAATTAGAGTAAACCATTCACCTATTAGTACCGGCTCTGATTGTGGTAATGCACCTCGAACTAGAAAAAAGTATGCTGCACAAAATTACTTACTAACATTTGGAGAGGGTGTATAACTCATAAGGTAATCTCCGAAAGTTACAATAAATTCTAAAGGAGCTGAATTATTGGGAATAGAGTACTGATAACTGAGGCATCGTGCCATTAGCCCATTGGCATTTCTAATTCCTTCGAGTGTAAAGCTTATTCTTCTCTCCCTAGTCTTCTTGTTGCTGATGTACTAACCCCTGCCTGACATATTTTTTTTCCCTTTTAAACTATATGTGGGACTGGGTGAACATAAATTTTTACTCGAATTTATTTTTCTATGTTTAAGGGCATGATTCTGTTATGGTCAACAACAAATGATTCAAGAAGCAAGGCCTCCTCCTTGCATTGATACTAGTAGCAGCTGCAGCTCAGCTACAATTCTCCAATTTATTTTCTTATGTTTTTCTTTTGGACTCATGTCCATCGGTGCTGGAGGAATCAGGTCATCTTCTTTAGCCTTTGGGGCAGATCAGCTGGACAAGCGAGACAACGGCAATAATGTGAATGCCTTGGAGAGCTACTTCAGCTGGTATTACGCTGCTGTACATTGCACTTTTTATTGCTTTTACTTGTGTTGCATAATTCAAGAGCACTTGGGGTGGAAAGTCGGTTTTGGAGTCCGGTTGTACTCATGATGGTGTCGGCTCTTTCATTCTTTTGGCTTCTCCCTTCTACATCAAGTCAATGGATAAAACAAGCTTTCTTACTGGTTTTGTTAAAGTGATTGTAGCGTCCTACAAAACAGACATTTCACATTATCAGAAAGCACAAGTATCGAGTACCATCACAAGAAAGGACCAGCGCTTCTTGTCCCAAGCGAGAAACTGAGGTATAATTAAATTATCATTGTTGTAGCCCATTCTAAATATTGTATATTGAAATTAAAATTTTCCATTGAGAATCTAGTTATAGGACGATGAAGTGTTAAGGTTCGCTATAGCTCTTATGAATAAAACTTTAATCTGCTTAAACTTCATATGTGACTCTAGGTTTCTGAATAGAGCTTGCATTATTAAAGATCCTCAGCAATATTTGACTGCTGATGGAAAATTTTCGGAATCTTGGAGTCTTTGTACTGTAGATCAAGTAGAGGAGTTCAAAGCGGTGCTAAAGGTGATTCCATTGTGGTCTACGGGTGTGATAATGTCTGTAAATACAAGTCAGCCCTCTTTTCCGATACTCCAAGCAGGGTCCATGGACCGACATATTACTTCAAGGTTTGAAATATCAGCAGCCTCTTTTGCTATATTTGTGGTTATTTCCATCACACTTTGGGTTGCTCTTTATGACTGCTTAATCCTCCCCCTAGCATCAAGAATCATGAGGAAACCTGTTCATCTCACCACTAAACAACGAATGGGAATCGGGATATTCTTGTCTTTCTTATCCATTGTAGCGACGGCAATCATCGAGTATATCCGGAGGGGAATTGCAATTAAGGAAGGAGTATCAGATGACCCACAAGCCGTAGTACACATGTCAGCAATGTGGCTAATACTGCCTAACTGCCTGATTGGCTTCGCAGAGGCTTTTAACGCGGTTGGGCATATTGAGTTCTACTTCTCGGAGTTCCCTAGAAGCATGTCCAGCATAGCCTCGACTCTGCAAGGACTCGGGATGTGTGCTGGTGGCTTGTTAGCAACTTTAATAATGAATACTGTCGATCAAGTTTCAAAAAGAGGAGGGCGTCCGAGTTGGGTATCGAGCAATATTAACAAGGGTCACTATGATTACTACTATTGGGTGCTTTCTGGTTTGTGTGTGGTTAACTTGATGTATTTTCTTGTTTGTAGCTGGGCTTATGGTCCTTGTGAAGTGGTAGGGGTAAAGATTTCGATTAAAAGGGGTGAGGAAGGCGATGAGCCGGTTGGTTCGAGCAAATGAAGTTTGATTAGTCCCACTTAATGGAGCTTTATCTGCATTTTTGTTGTGAAATAGTGCTAGTTTTGTATGTTTTTAGATGTTCTTGTATTTATGGTATTTAAATAAATCTACAGCGGGGTGAATACTGCAGCTTCTTCTTGATGTAGGTCTTTCGGCCTGAGCAAATGGGTTGTGTATGGTAGGTCAAAATGGTATTCACCCGGCCATTTTATATAGCAATGTGACTTTCTAATTACTAATAATAGACGAGTTTTCATTTAATGCCCCTCGATGGAAGCAAGTATTCAACTCTTCCTATTGAAAATTCAACAAATTTCTAGGGAGTCGAGTGAATTACATATCCTAAGTTGGGGGCAATTTTTAATTAAATTCGGATTCATACTACCTGTGTGAGGACATAAAAAGGAAATTGATATTTTTACATAAAAAAAATTGATATTTTCATATGATCTCTCTTACATGAATAGTGAGTAGGTTCTACCTCTATGTTATTTATGTGAAAATATTATTTTAATATTTGAAGATATCAATATGACATTTTATAGACATTTTATATAGGACACTTTTTATTTTTGTACTACAATTATCTTCTGTTGGTCAAATGGAGTTTTTAAATTTAAAAATACTTTAAATTAAAATTAATTTTAAAATTCATGTAGAGTACTATTATATTTTGGAAGCAAGGCGTATAAAATACTCACTCCATTCAAAAATATTAGATGAGGTTTAGTTTTTCAAAATTAATATGAGATATTTTAAATTTTAAAATTGCTGTAATTTTTTCTGAAATAATTTATAACTCGCAATTTTTTATATAATTTTTATTTATAATTATATTATTCAAAAATCAAAATTATTATTCATATAATAATTATTATTGTAAGAGCATCTCTAAGAGCAGTAGCAAAAAAACTCTTCAAATTGAAGTTTGTTGACCTATATGACAATTTGAAGAGTATTATTTGCTACTTTCATATTTTATGCCTTATCAGTCTCTTCAATTTAATGAGTTGTATATCAAATCTATCAAGCGTAATGAATGTTTTTAGACTTTAATTGTAAATTTAAAGAATGAAAAAGAGGTTACAGATTTGAAGAATGAAAAGAAGGCTGTAAATTTAATGAGTGATGTTGAAGAGGCTATTAGAGAGAATTTTTATTATGTGACTCATATATTTGAATGTTTCAAAATAATTAAAGAGGATGATAGAGATGCTCTAAACATAATAAAGGACGAAGGTCTCTTTAGTCACTTGATTTAATTTCGATTTCGACGATTTAATCACTTGATTTGATACGATTTCGACGATTTTTGAAAGTAAAAGGACAAAGTTCGCTATAGTCAGACACATGGTATAGAGATTTAGCGTACTCTAGAAACTAGGAATTAGGGGTGAGCATAGTATAATTTGAAGTTCAAATTGCACCCGAAACCGCTTAAGTGCGGTTTGAAAAATTTAAAACCGCACACAAAACCACTTGTGATTGGTGCGGTGCAGTTTTAAAGTGTGCGGTACGGTTTTAATTGGTACGATTTCGGTTCCAAAATCAATTGAAACAAAAAAAAGTCTAAGCCTTAAATAAAATTTAACATAAAACTTACATCGAACAATTAACTTAGACAGAGTGGGCAATGAGAATTATATCAAGCATAGAACCAAAGTTTTTTCTGCAAAACATGTCAAATTCATCATCAAATTATAGAACAGTGAGACATGTAAAATAGTTTTAGTTTATAATAAAGGAATAATGCTTTAAAACTAAAACATACGCTATATAAAATAACGGAGACCATATATTCGATAACAAGAAAGAAGGTTTATCTAGTTCCCCAAAAATTAAAAGTATATACTGGAGATAGAATGAAATTCTATCTTATATATTGTAGGGATGACTTATAGAAGAATATAATCCTAATTATACATAATTTGAAAAATAATCTATTAGACTATTACTATTATAGCATTGACCTTAACCAATACATCAAGTGATCGAACCAACGAATTTGACCCCTCAGCTATAAGCCCATCCAATAACGCATCAAAGAAATTTAAAATTTCAAAACCCAATTACTTAATTTTTGACTCTATAACCTCTAACCATCTTCTTTCAATTGGTGAAAATAATGACAATGCAAGACTGAAGTTTTCTCTGAGCGTGTTCAAGTGAAAAATAACTTTAGAATTTACCACAGATAATACATACACACACATGGTGCGGTTTTAGTTTTATGCGTGCGGTTTCGGCTAGTAACCAAACCGGAACCGTAAATTTGGTTATTCAACCCACCTAAAACTGTCACATACGTCAGAACTGTTGATGCGATTTTAATTAGTGCGATTCGTATAATTTTTAGTGCGATTTCGATTCCAATTTAATTACTTGTTCAGTCCTACTAAGAACCCCATTATACGAGTGATAAAGGAGGCATTCCCAAACAAAGAACCGTGTGGTGCCGGCCTAGGACCCTTTTCGCATCCTCCCTTTGTTGCTTCTTTGTGCAGAGATGGTAATTTGTCGTACTATTTTTATTTATTTTTTAAATTAATCATATTAAATCAAGTGATTTGTATCTTGATCGTTGCAAAAATTTAAAAACAAGTATGCTGTGGTGCAGTTTTGGTATTTAATTGCATCAAAAGAAGAGTTATTTACTTAAATCATACGCTAAGCTGCAGTGAGTGGGGTGCATCAATTCAATGCTGAGGGGGGCCACAGGGCTCAACCTATCTACGTGTCCTTGTCGTCTTGCACCAATCCTACCTCAGCTAACTTATTTTGATTTCACATATCCCACCCCTCGGTGCATTACTTCATCTCATAATCATCTGTGCTGGACCGGAAAAGGAGGGTTTTGGTTTCTGTGACGCGATTTTGATATTGATGAGACGTGAACTAATCTTGACGTTAACATTCAGTAACGGAGGGATCAGTAGCAATAAGATTTCTACATTTCAATGGTGAAAAAGTAGTTTTAATTCTGCATAACGTTGCGAAATTAGAAGGCCGAAAAATATGAAACTAAACAGCTAAAAAGTAAGAACCCGACAAATTATAGAGTTGTCTCTAAAATAAAGACTTGAGATTGAAACTCTCCACAAGCACAATACAGTAGTATCACATATGGTCCTATACTAGCATTCAAGAAGTGCTCACAACTCAACTACTACTTTTTTTTAACACCTACTTATTGTTTTTTAGTGGGTTCTGTCCTAAATTTGTTGCAGACGGAGACTTGTGAAGGTAATGTGAAAGTTCTAGGTAATTGCCATTGTAACAATGCCACATACGCATCTTTCAACGACAGTTGGGACCACAAGTATGAAATTTTTACAATTGCTATGACTCGCCATTTGTTACGACTTTCCAACTAACTTAAATTTCATCCATCAGTCTTGTCGCTTTTCAGCCCCGCATATGAAATCATATCTTCTTTACTTTTATACTCACTCCGTCTGACGTTTTAGATTATTATATAATTTATCAGAATTAACTATTCTATTTGTTTCTTAATATAAATCGTTTTAGAAAAAATTTTTGTTCTTTAATATAAGTCATTTGAGAATTTTAAGTAAACATTAATTGTTTAATTTTCAATATTATCCCAAGTATTAAATAGGAGTATAACTTTGGTTCTCTCACTATTTTTTGTCCAATAAATAATACTCTTTTTCAATACAAGGACATAAATATAATTAGGGTTAAGTTCAGATGACCACCTGGGGTTTAAGCGGTTTCCCACTTAACCACCTGTAGTCAGTAAAACTATATTTAAACCCCCGATTTTTTGAGTTAAAGTGAAAACGTCATATTTTCAATCCAAGTTAACTATGCGTGTATGTCAAACACTAAAAACGCGTGAAAAGAGAATGTAAATGTCTTAAATACCCCCTTCTTCTTCCAACGGATGATATTAACTTCTAAACTCCTCCATTATTTATCAAAAC
This sequence comes from Panax japonicus, assembly GCA_020205505.1. Lineage (NCBI taxonomy): Eukaryota > Viridiplantae > Streptophyta > Magnoliopsida > Apiales > Araliaceae > Panax > Panax japonicus. Next base: position 56,761,380 of record CM035102.1, on the reverse strand, counting down.
ATTAAACACCCAAACTGAAAAGAAGAGAGAAATACACAGAAATCTCTCATAATAGTAAATATCCTCCTCCCATTCAAATCTTTAAAGTGTTTTCAGATATTGAACACAAATTTACATTTGTGTTTTCATATTTAGGGGAATATATATCCTTTTTTCTGCAAAAAGGGAATTCTTAGTGGGCTCTGGAATTTCCAAAGTCTTGGTCTGAGAATCCAATGATAACTTTTGTAGCAAATCTGCAGCTTCTATAGCAGAAAAGTAAAGGTATACATAGATGACCAAAAATTTCAAAGTTCCCAATCCAATCCAATCAGAGAAACATAAAAGGGAAGTAGAACAACAAGCGAACATGAAATTAATTAAAATTGTACACTAACAAATAATGTAAATCTTGAGAAAAAAAAATCATATCTCAGACAACTAAACAAGATTATGCTATTCAAAATTCTACTCAACACACAAACAATAGTCAAATCCAATTTCAGACCAAGATCACCCGAATCAACAAATAAACTAAAAGAAATTAACAATTAAAATAGAAAAGAGACCCTCTCAAATAGTCTCAAAAAAAAAATCACACATGAATATAGAGATGTGACGCCCCCAAAATAGGTATACAATACTCATTCTGAGTCGTCAAATACATGGTACAGAAAGCAAACTACAACTTCAATAATACAAATGTCGTGTAAAATACGACATCACATACTGTGAGTTTAAATAAAAATATTGTCTTCTAGACAATATCAACACTCAAATAAGTCCTCGTTACAATTATTCATACAATTTTACAGAAAAATAGCGAGGACTGCTAAAACTTCTTTCTAGAACCATCACTCCATACCCCGACTCGATCCTGCTATGTTCTCACCTCCTGAGAAGAAAAATAGAACAAAAAGGAAAAGAGTGAGCTCAACTAGCCCAGTAAAGAATATTATGACTAAGATAATATACAACAAATTATCATTAGTCTTCAACAGAGAAAAATCTGATAGAATACAATAAACAACAAATTTTAGATCAACAACTGCAGCGAAATAACAATCCATTAGAAGAGTCACGTAGAGAATGAATTCTACTATCTTCTAATATTTAAAAGTTCATCGTCAATATTTTATCCCTGTAACAACAATCAGTATACATCTTTAATCAAATATTCATCTTTGCACTACAGGCCAAAGATATTCATTTGTATCACCAGTTGGTCATGTTCATCTCAACACCTGTTCATCTTTGCACTACGGGCCAAAGATATTCATCAGTTAATCATTCATCTTTGCACTAAAGGTCAAAGATATTCAGTAATATCATCATTTAAGACTGAGGATGATGAAAAATACTTTAAAAAAACGAATCCAGTGAGACAGAAGGACAAATATTAGGGATTCGTATAACAATTTATCCAAGATCAATAATACTTCATAATAATCAATTGTGAAGTAGAATTCAAAAATAACGATCAAAACATAGATATAATCAAAGATAGTAGCTAGAATAGACATCTTGGACAAAAAAGAAATTTTTTTTTTCCGGTGAATAATGCCGTATTCGTGAATAGTGTCGTATACGTGAATAGTGTCGTATACATGAATAGTAACTCTGACACAAAAAATTCTAAATTTGATTAAAAAGTTCAAACCAATATTTTGGCATAATGATATTGAAGAAAATAATATCATTTCGAAAGAAAATAACATCCCTTAGCTCAAAATAACGGTACTTCTGATCGGAATATCGGATAGAAAGTCGAAGGAAACTTGTACCGAACAGCAACTCTCAAAGTATCAAAATACTCACAAAAATACGCTCGATAATCTAGAGAGAAAGAAAACTTGTTTCTGATGTGATTTTTAATTCTAACCTAAGCGTCTATTTATAGGAAAATACTAGAACGCCAAAGGAGACTAAAATAATAAAATATTTTTTTATTATTCAAAATTTTACGCATGCTAGCCATCAAAGACCAGCATGTCACTCTTGAAAAATCCCAGCAGCCCTCATGCTTTAAATCACAAAAGTGGGTCCTACCCATAAATTAATAAAAATTATTTTATTTTTCGAGACTTCAGTAATTCATAGAAAATAGCCCGTTTATCAGAAAAATATGAATTTTATGTCCATTCCACATGAAATCAAATTATCTACAACTTTGTAGCTTTGAGTTTTTTCAAATTCCAAATAAAAAATATCCGAAATCCACAAACGGGTGATTTTTAATACCTCCCTTCTGACAAAATACTGATAAAACACCTTAGCATTAATTTCTTCATTTATAACCACATAAAATAAATAAATCCATCATTTATATCCACGTCAAATAAATATTTCCTTATCATATAAATTAATAATTAATTATTCATAAATAATATTACAGAATCACAATTATGACAACCAGGCCGTTCTCATTAAAGAGGGGGCTTTCCAATAAGAATTTCTCCTTACTGGGGCGCAATTAGGTAACCAAACCTCTCCTTGACAGAATTTTCTAGACATTTTCAATAATGCTATCTAATAATATTATTCAAATAATATGAATTATTGATCTGATAATGGGAAATACTGTGCAGTGATAATTATTGAAACAGTAATAATATTAAATATCAACGCAGCAATTATTGAATCAATAAAATAAAATATTGAGCAGTAACTACTGTAACAATTATTGAGTAGTGCCTTCTTACGTACGAAACAATAATTCAATAATACTGTGCAATACCGTGTGCTACTGTGCAACCACGCGTATTACTGTATTTTAACCACCAGGTATTTCAACAGTGTTAACGGTAACAACTACGCCGTTATTTAAAAAATCTCATACTTTGTCATTTTCTTCATTCGACAGTTATTCTGTTATGAGCCCCACGAATGGCTGCGCCGTCGTACAAATATTCTCCGGCAAAAAGAATATTCTACGACCTAAATAATATTCCCCGACAAAAATAAATATTTTATAACCACTTGCTTATTTTGTAAAATTTGTACATTTCACCCATAACCAAAGCATTATATCAAATTAACACCTTATTAATTTAGAATAATGAATAGAGAAAATTCAATTTTATTTATAATAAGTTGGGGTCTTACAACCTCCCCTCCTTATAAAATTTCGTCCTCGAAATTGACGTACGTACCTGGTGTTTCAAATAGGTGAGGGTACCTCGCTTTCATTTCTGATTCCAACTCCCAGGTCATTTCTTCAATAGCATGGTTCCTCCACAAAACCTTAACTTGTGGTATAACCTTGGTGCGTAGGACATGCTTTTCTATCCAAGATCTTAACAGGTACCTCCTCGTATGAAATCTTTGGCTATCTCGTCTGGTTCTAGCTCAATAATGTGGTTCGGGTCTTTCACATATTTACGAAGCATAGATATATAAACATTATGAACACGAGACATGTTTGGAGGTAATGCGAGTTTATAGGCCACATTTCCTATTCAGTCAAGAATCTCAAATGGACCAACAAATCTTGGATTGAGCTTTCCTCTCTTTCCAAATCTTGTAACTCCCCTCCATTGAGCAACACGTAACAGTACATGATCTCCAATATTAAACTCTACGTCCTTTCTATGAAGATCAACATAACTCTTTTGTCGATTTTGTGAGGTTTGAATACGTTGTCTAATCATTTGGATCTTTTCTGTAGTCATGCGTACTAATTCTGGTCCCAAAAAAGTTGCTTCTCCCACCTCGTCCCAGCAAACTGGAGAACGACACTTTCTTCCATACAACGCCTCAAATGGAGCCATGCCTATACTTGCTTGATAACTGTTGTTGTAGGAGAATTCCAATAGTGGCAAGTACTTATCCCAACTTCCTTTGAAATCTAGAACACAGAGTCTTAATAGATCTTCAAGGGTTTGAATAGTCCTCTCTGATTGTCCGTCCGTTTGAGGATGATATGCTGAACTAAATCGTAAATCCGTGCCCATAGATTTCTGCAAGCTAACCCAAAATCGTGAAGTGAATCTTGGGTCATGGTCCGAAACTATGGATACTGGCATGCCATGCAATCTCACAATCTCGTTCACGTACATACGAGCAAGACATTTAAGGGAATAAGTTTCACGTATAGGCAAGAAATGAGAAGACTTGGTTATATATCAATAATAACCCAAATCACATCTATACCTTGAGAAACCTTGGGAAGACCCGTAACGAAATTCATAGTAATGTGTTCCCACTTCCATTCCGAAATCTCAAGTGGTTGCAATGGACCTTTTGATACTTAATGCTCCGCCTTTACACGTTGACAAGTTAAACACCTCGAGATAAACTCCGCGATCTCTCCCTTCATATTGTTCCACCAAAATGTATGTCGAATATCATGATACATTTTGGTACTCCTAGGATGGATTACAAATGGGGTGTTGTGTGCCTCCATCATGATTCTATGCTTCAAGTCTGAATCGTTAGCAATGAAAAGTCCAGAGTTGAATCGAAGTATTCCTTCTTCATTGATTCTTGCTTCTGGAATATCTCCTTCTTGCGTTTTCTTCTTCATACGCATCAGCCCCAGGTCCGTAGCTTGAGCAGCTTTAACGATTAAAGTTGGTTCTACTCGTATATTCGCCATCATCACGTGGGTCCCTGGAGTCTTTAATTCTATCTCCATCCTTTGAAAATCATACAAAATAGGCCTTTGCGTTGACAATATCGCACTCGTACTCGCATATGATCTTCTACTCAATGCGTCAGCTACTACGTTCGCTTTTCCAGGATGATATTGAATAGTGTGATCGTAATCTTTCAACAGCTTAAGCCAACGTCGTTGCCGCATGTTGAGTTCTTTTTGGGTGAAGAAATATTTGAGGCTTTTATGATCCGTATAGATCTCTACTTTCTTCCCATACAGGTAGTGTCTCCAAATTTTCAACGCGAATACGACTGCTGCCAACTCCAAATCATGAGTAGGATAATTCCTCTTATATTCTTTGAGTTGTTGCGAGGCATAGGCTATGACTTTCCCATGTTGCATGAGAACACATCCTAACCCTTTGCCTTAAGCATCACTATAGATAACAAATCCATCTAAACCAGATGGTATTGCCAGAACAGGTGTCGAAATGAGTCTCCTCTTGAGCTCTTGGAAACTCTTCTCGCATTCCTCGCTCCATATAAATTTGTATCCTTCCGAGTCAACTGAGTTAGCGGAGTAGCGATTCGAGAAAATCCTTCCACGAATCTCCGATAATAACCAGCTAAGCCCAGAAAGCTACGCACTTCGGTCACCGACTTCGGTTGCTCCTAACTTTGTATTGCTTCAATCTTCGTCGGGTCAACAGATACTCCATGTTTTAACACCACGTGCCCAAGGAATGCTACTTCCTCAAGCCAGAACTTGCATTTCTTTAGCTTGGCATATAGCTTATTTTCACGAAGCCTTTCAAGTATCAACTTCAAATGGTGCTCATGATCTTCACGACTTTTTGAATAGATGAGGATGTCATCAATAAAGACAACAACGAACAGATCCAAATATTCCTTGAATACTCAGTTCATCATATCCATGAAAGCAGCAGGAGCATTAGTCAATCCAAAAGACATGACTAAGAATTCATAATGCCCATACCGAGTTCTGAAGGCAGTCTTTGGAATATCCTCAGTTTTAATCTTCAGTTGATGATATCCAGAATGAAGATCGGTTTTGAAAAGAATTGTGCTCCTTGCAACTGGTCGAACAGGTCATCAATACGAGGTAGGGGATACCTATTCTTGATGGTGACATGGTTTAATTCTCGGTAGTCAATACAAAGTCGCATACTCCCGTCTTTCTTCTTTACGAATAAAATAGGAGCACCCCAAGGAGATGTACTAGGACAAATGAAACCGATGTCTAACAATTCCTATAGTTGGACCTTTAACTCCTGAAGTTCAATAGGAGCCATTCGATATGGGGTTTTAGAAATGGTTTTGTACCCGGTTCAAGGTCAATAAAGAATTCAACATCGCGTTATGGGGGTAGATCGGGAAGTTCTTCAAAAAATACATCAGGAAATTCTCTAACAACAGAAATATTATCCAAATCTGACTTGTCTTTATTCAAATCCATAACATGGGCTAAGAAAGCTTGGCATCCATTTTTCAATAAACGAATAGCTTTGTGGCTTGATATGACAGTGACTGATTTTAGTGGTTTAGTTGTTTGAATTCGTATGATAGGTTGGTTAGGAATATGAAAACTAACAACCTTACAAAAACAATCAATTTTGGCATGATGTAGTTAACCAATCAATTCCTAAAATCACATCAAAAGCAAGTATCTTTAAGAGATAAGATCAACAGGTAATGTGATAGTGCCAACTTGAATCAAGCAAGATTTATAAACTATAGATGTAACGAAGGTTTCACCCAACAAAGTTTCAACAGATAAGTTAAAGTCCATTTTCTCCGGAGTCAAGTTTAAACGTTGAGCACAAGCAGGAGAGATAAAAGAATGGGTAGAACCGGTATCTAGCAAGGTATAAACTTTGTAACAATTCAAGATTAGCTTACCCGTGATCACCTCGTTCGGGTTCCTCACATTTTGGCCAGTCACGACAAACGCTTCCAGGAACCGTTAACTTTGACTTTTCTGGGACAGCCTTCTGAGTTACCATCCCCGCTGAACTTGGTTTCTCTATAGTAAAATCTCAAGCGATATGTCCTTCCTTTCCACAATTATAACATACCTTGGATCGTTGTGGGCAGTTTGGGCTGATATGTCCCTCTTTCCCGCATTTATAACATCTAACTGGCGGTCGTTCTCCTCCCCTAGAATTTGTTGCTGGTGGCTGCTGATGTCTTCCCGTCATTGTTGAATCTCCTCTTTCTAAAATTTCCACTTGACTTACCTCTCCTATTATCATGGCCACGATTACCACCCGAGTGGTTACCGCCTTTTTCCGTATTTTTCCCTCCTCGCTGGTTATCATCGTTCTGATGACTGTTGTCACCGGTATGACCCTGGTTGTGGTCCCTCGGTTGAGTATACTCATATCTCTTTGTAATAATTGAGCCATGTTGACAACTTCTGAATACAGAGAAAATTTATGAGAGATAAGGTATTGACGAATCTCGGGTTTTAGACCTCTCAGAAACATCCGCGTCATACGTTCCTCATTCCCTACAAAATGAGGTGCAAACCTAGATAACTCTGCGAACTTCACCTCGTACTGAGACACCGTCATGTTGTTCTGTTCTAGTCTAATAAACTCTACCTCCTTCATATGAAGAATACTTTCAGGAAAGTACTTGTAATTGAATATTTTTGAAATCTTTCCCAAGAAATGTTGAATGCGGTTGGCTGGGTACGCTTCACAGATTCCCACCAGTAATCTGCCTCACCACGAACATAAAGGTGGTGAATGGAACCTTTTGTTCCTCTATGCATCCCAAGACATCGAATATCTTGGTAATTTGTTTGACCCACATTTCCGCCTTAATCGGATCGGGCTTTCCCCAGAAATATGGTGGTCCCAACTCCTTGAACTGCTTGGCTGTGATAGACCGCGCATTGCCATCATTTCCACCAGTATTTTATACACGAGTCTCCTTGTCTAATTTTGCATGAACTGCAAAAAGCTCCTAAACATTCCATCATTCATCGTTTGCTCTGAGCATTGTTTACAGAGGGATATTGCCTTCCCGTTGCACATTCTCCTGGTTTGTTATAAAGGTTGTTCCATAGTCTAATACACTCCATTGTTAACGTTCTCAGTAGCCATTCTTAAATACTGTCATAAAACAAGGGTTAATTAAACAAATTAACATATCACATAATATCCCTATATTATGACCGACAAACAAATAAGCTTAGATATGACACACTAGCGAATGATTTACTCATCTCTCCCCTCCTATTTCTATTCCCCGATCTCGGCCAGAGACCATATCGCTAAGCTTTGATACCAACTGTGACGCCCCCAAAATAGGATACAACACCCATTCTGAGTCGTCAAATACATGGTACAGAAAGCAAACTACAACTTCAATAATACAAATGTCGTGTAAAATACGACGTCACATACTGTGAGTTTAAATACAAATATTATCTTCTAGATAATATCAACACTCAAATAAGTCCTCATTACAATTATTCATACACTATTTTACAGAAATAGTGAGGAATGCTAAAAATCTTTCTAGAACCATCACTCCATACCCCGACTCGATCCTACTATGTTCTCACCTCTTGAGAAGAAAAATGGAACAAAAAGGAAAAGTGTGAGCTCAACTAGCCCAGTAAAGAATATTATGAATAAGATAATATACAACAAATTATCATTAGTGTTCAACAGGGAAAAATCTGATAGAATACAATAGACAACAAATTTTAGATCAACAACTGCAGCGGAAACAACAATCCATTAGAAGAGTCACATAGAGAATGAATTATACTATATTCTAAGATTTAAAAGTTTATCATCAATATTTTATCCCTGTAACAACAATCAGTATACATCTTTAATCAATATTCATCTTTGCACTACATGCCAAAGATTCATTTGTATCACAGTTGGTCATGTTCATCTCAACACCTGTTCATCTTTACACTACGGGCCAAAGATATTCATCAGTTAATCATTCATCTTTGCACTACAGGCCAAAGATATTCAGTAATATCATCATTTTAGAGTTAAGACTGAGGATGATGAAAATACTTTAAAAAAAATGAATCCAATGAGACAAAAGGACAAATATTAGGGATTCGTATAACAATTTATCCAAGATCAATAATACTTCATAATAATCAATTGAGAAGCAGAATTCACAACATCAAAACATGGATACAATCAAAGATAATAGCCAGAATAGAATCTTGGACAAAAAGGAAATTTTTATTTTTCGG